>WEIT01040338.1:69731-81673 GCA_013389985.1 Dryoscopus gambensis | reverse complement strand
GCGGAAACATCGCTCCTCCTGTGAGGGGGGAATGCCCGACGCCGAGGGCGGGAAGCCGTCTTTGCCGTGAGGGGAGAGCGCCCGACCCCGAGGGCGGGAAACGCACCTGGATCCCGAGGGCGGGAAAACGTTCTCGCCGCGAGGGACGCGGCCCCGCATCCCTGAGGGGCGGTGCTACAGAGCCCTCAGTGTCATTCCCACCTCTATTTCAGATTAGAAATATGTTGAGAGAATAGTGTCCGAACGGGACCGTCTCCTCCTCCAGGGCTGGTGCTGCCGCATACATACCTGGAGTCCCCACCTCACGCATCCAGGGCACAGGTGAGCAGCATTAGCTTTTCCCAGGCACTTACAGGAATCATTGAAAACAAAGTGGGATCCATACATTGCTGAACTGAGGTAATTTTCCCTGATAAGGTGGAAAATTATGTAGTTGAAAACTAAAACATAGGGGAAAAAACCCCCAAATTTGTCTCAGGCATCCCTCCCTGCATGAGGCTGGGTGACCAACTTACCTCACATCTCCACATGACTTAAAACTTCACCCAGAGTTTTTACAGCCTATTTCTCTCCCCTGTGCTGAGGCAAATGCCAAATTCCTCGTCTGGAGCAGCAGACACCAGAGAAGGAAAGCTCATCACATGCAAACTGTTCACCCAACTTTCAGTGGTATCCATTAGTGTTAGCAAACCTTTCCAAAACTGTCAAAGTCTTTTGTTTATATGCTACACATATAAAAACAAATCAAAAATTGATTATTTAGTAGGTTGAGTATCCAACAATACAGCACAAAGGTATTTCTCTGGTGTGTTCTATGTCTTCTTGAAGTTTAACTCTCCCCCCACCATATTTGCTCTTTTTTTTGTAAAAAAACGCAATTTTTCAGGCAGAATTCTACATTAGAAACAGTGTTTATCCAACCTTAGAAGATGAACTCTGACTGCTCTCACTCACCAACAGATAAAGGTAAATTAACAGCAACATCACAGTAAAAATCAAAATAATTTTAGTTGCACTCTCCATTAAGCAATTTCCACCCACCTGCAACTTGGTGTTCTACAGTAATGCAGCATAACCTGAGTTGTTCACAGGTTTGGATCTTAAGACTAGAGGGAGGCTCAAAATAAAGTCCTAGAAAAATAATGAAATTACTTTTCCAAGACACACCAGTTAACTAGAGAAGCAACCACTCAATTCAGCACAGAACACAAATATTCACAAAGAAACAAAAAACTTCCAGTGTGACAGGGAATAGAAACACAATGGACAAAACTTCATTATTTGCTTTAACTACATAACACATTAAATCAAACCTTTGCCTTTCACAGAGGTCATACATTTTTCTAATGTGGAATCAGCACCATTTTGTTTTGAAGAGGAGGATTCCACAGAAAGAAGAGGAGAATAGAGAAAATCTTTTGTAAGTTGCTGCCATCTGGCAGCAGTGAAGAGCAAGATCAGTAAAAAACAGATTTACAGTAGCAGTTTATTACACTAGGAAAGCCACACGAGCCTTGAAAGCAGAGCTTATCCTGCTGCTGCTGACACTTTGCTACCTGCAGATTCCAGCACTGGCCACAACACCACTTATTATCACTACAGTCTTTGATATTTCATTTATTTGTCATAACACCTTGCCAATCTTTCCTTAGACAAGTCCAGCTTTCTAATTATTTCATGAGAAGTAGCAGAGAACTCCAGAAGATGATACTGTGAAACATTTAATATTTTACTGCCTAAGCAATCAGTATTAGAAACCAAAGGTTACTCAAACACACTAATTAGCAAGAGAGCTTTAGCACACAATACCAAGAAATGCAGGCAGCCTGGATGGAGTTCTAGATTTCCCTCCCACTTCCAGCTGTTTATTCCAGGGTGGTGGCATTGGCCTAAGGAGAACCAGTTGGCTGCAATTCCCAAAGCTACAGCCAGTTGTAAAAATAACAATAACACGTTTTACCACCAGGCCCTCTGCCTCACCTCTGGCCATAAAGCCTTTAAAAACTCCCAGTATTCACTCCAAGCACAGTAAAACTTTCCAACAACACTGGTTTTTTAGCTCTGGCATAAAAAAGGGTGTAGCAAAATTATTATTTGCTGGAAAACACCACAATAACACCCTTGCAGCTGAACACCAGGGAACCGCACAAACACGGCTTTGCAAGGAGCAGCCTTGGCACATCAGCAACAACAGTCCCACAGTGCCCGGGCAGGCAGGGCCAGGGCTGCCAGCAGAGTCCCTCCAGGAGCAGGAGGCTGGGCTGGAACCACAGCTACAGCACAGAGACAAAACCAGAGCTGAATACACCCACGATTCAAGGGCAAAAGCTCTGCTCAGCCCTCAGCTTAAGTGGAGCTCCTGCACCAAACAGCAGAGGGAGCGTGGGTGGGTCCCAGGTGAGGCTGGTTGGGAGGCTCAGGCCTGTTGGTGCACTTGATTCTGGCTACTACCAATGAAAAGCAATTTGATTAAAGAATCTCAGTTGCTAAGCTTTTAGGTTGGTTGGTTGTAGGTTGTGTGTTCATATTTTATGCTGTTTGTTCATCTCTGGCACGGAATAGTTGGAAAACCATGAAAGCCTTTCTTTCTTTCTTTCTTTCTTTCATTACCCACTGCTCCTGCTTTCTCTCTGTGTGGCTGTCACCTCCCACCACCGCACACACTTGATGTTTCCCACTCCCAAAAGGACTGCCTTTGGCATTCACATGGATACCCCATAAGGCACATAACCTCCCACCTTGCTGTCTTGATTCATCCTTCACCTTGTAACTACACTGCTATTTTTCTGCACCATTCTTAGGTAACCTGGCTCCTCCTCAAACCTGCTGTGATTGCATTCCCCTCTACTGCTACCTTTTGTCATAAAAGCTTCTTGATGTATCTTTAGCTATGCAGTTCTGTTTATCTGAACCAATCTCTAGACCTTATTCACTTCCAAACAGTCCCCAGATGATTTTGATGAGTGTTTCCCAAACGATCCCAAAGCATCCAGATAAAATAAGTTACTGCTTCTATTGCCAGGTTATTGCTGTTACCCAGGGAGCCTGGAATATCAGGGAAGAGGATTGGAAGCCATGCAAGCTTAGTTTGACCTTTCCAGCATTTTTTTCCTTATTTTATGTAAAGTGTATGCACATCAGATTTGATTTTCCTATGCTTTAAGATAATGTGATGTTGTTCCTTTCTGTTTTCTTCATCAAGTGAAATTATAAACATCTTCCCTTTTTCAGTAGCTTTCCTCTTTTCCTCATTACCATATAATGTTTTCTTCTCTTAAGTTGCATTTACTCTTAATTTCTGAATGAAAATTATTGGGTTTGCTACCTCTGCTTCAAAGCTGTACAAGCTTCTTCAGGGTCTTTTTTGCAGTCCTTATTTACATAATATCTAAATATACTGAAACATTTTGTAGGGCTTAATCTCCCGTTTTTCTTCTTTCCTGGCTATCAGGAACTTTCTTCTTTTTAGCACTACAGGTTATATTTGGAAGCCCAAAGGGGAAAACAGGCACAAGGGGACATTCTTCAAGAGCTTTATTCTGGTGGTTGAGTGATTAATGACTTTATAGATGAATCTGCAGTGTGCTCATAGCACAGGGAGGTGACCTGGTTACAACACTTGTCTCTTGATCCATTTATACTCCAGGATCCCAATCCCGGGACGTGATCCGTGTGGGAGGAACCCCCCACCTGTGCAGTAGCCCCTGAACAAGGGGAGTGTTGTGCAGGGTATGAGTCACGCCCACACAGATCAGATTTCAGGAGTGCAGCCAAACTTTGTGTGGATGGGACCTAAATTTGTCCCTCGTGCTCCAAAATCCCGGACTGCTTACATAAGGTAACACAAGTGACAAACTACAGAATTGTGAGCCTGTTATTCTCCTCTGGCTAGACTACATTGTGTAGATTTTGTGTTATTTTTTGATTGATTTTTGAGTTACATCCTGATTCTGTAGGACATGAAGACCTGTCAACTGTTTCTCTGAAAGGAGATTTTATTTTCTAGGTTAGGCAATAAATATCTAAACCTCCTCCAAAAAAGCCACTTGAAAACAAAGTTCATTTTTTTTCAGTCTAAATCAAGCCTTTAAAAGTACTTTCACTGATATATATAAAAAAGAAGAAAGAATCTTCAGATAAATCATTCGTAGTTGGTAGTAGTGAAATTTTAATCTGAAATCAGAATAAGGAACTAAGCCACTGGTAAGTAGAAATACTTGCTATGAGGAAATCGGCCCTGGAAACTTGCATCATCACTGCAAAGTTCTTTTAAACCACAAAGTGTTGGGAATTAAAACATGAGCATATGAACTGATGTGTCCTATGGCAAAAACCCATCTCAAACAAAAATGTGACGGATGAAGTTAAACTGTTCGGTACCAAAGCACAGGAGCCAGGTGGAATTTGGGGTCAGGTCTGTCAGTCCTCTGCTGGCATGAAGGGTCAAGTCAGTCTTGGCTTGATGACTAAATCCAAACACAAACCCACCTACTACAATGCCTACATTAAATTGTTTTGATAGGAAAGCAGATTGATCCAGCATTTGATTTATGAAATATCCATTCCCAGGAAACTCATTAACATTAGAGGAAAACATGGAGATTCTGCTGTTTTGTTGCCTCTCCTCCACATGCTGAGGAGGAGGATCCCTGGTCATTTAAGGCAGTAAGTTTTTTATTCGCATTGAAACATAGGAAATTTAAGCATCACCCTTCCCACAGCTGCCAGAACAATGCTGTCAAATCTGGGGAGGATTCAGGGCTCTACAAAAGATCTAAGAACACACAAAAGAGTGTGGGTTGCTAAAGGTTTTTCAGGGAGGTGATTTGACAGCATTACATTTTGCAGCTCTGTGAAACTATTTGATTCATTCTCCTTAACTGCATTAGACCTTTATTTCTTCTCAATAGTGAGTATTTCAGAATCTTGACCCATATTAGTGCAGCCTGTGCCATCAGGGAAAAGTCTCACCAAATTGATTACTGCTTCACTACTTGGAATTGGAAAACTTCTGGATTTCATTCTCCAAGTCTGAACCTGCTGGCCAGCTCCCACCAAAAGTATGTTTCAAAGACATTTACTTGTGACAAATTTGGTGAAAGTCAGCATCTGGGTGAAGAAAGATGCTCTCTTGCCTTTGCAAAAGACCCAAACTTTCATCCATTTTTATACTACCTTGATGGCACCTTCCCCACCCAACCTGGCAGAAACTTTAGTGGTTCTGATAAAACAGGAAGAATCAGCATGATTTTTGTAGACCACACAAGTCTGTATATTCATAAATGGCGAAGAGGCCTTGTTATTTCTCACACGGAAGAACTCGGGGCCCTAAAAAAAGTCCAGATGAAACATTATCCACAATCAAAAGAGAACAACTGTTCACACTGTGCATGAATCAGAAGTTACGGCTGCAGAACATGATGCCAGAACATAATGAGCTTAAAAAGCAGATGAATGAGGGGATGAAAAACCCATTTAGCACTATTAAACAGAATGAAATAGCCTGTGACTCAAGATGTCTGCCTGAACTAGGAAAATGGAGAGTATGCAGGGGGGAAGTAAGACTGTAGGCACACCCAGTTCTTAATCTTTAATTCTGACTTGTAGTCTTGTCACAGGAAAATGTTCTTGCACATTACCGCAGCAAAGACTGAGGCCAGTCTGAAAGAAACTGAAAGCTTTCCTGGAAAAATAAACGTTTGCAAGGGCTGCGGAGAGAAAAAGGCACAGAGCCTGGGAAGCTAGTGAGGAAATAAGACTACCTAAGTGAATATCTAACTTCAAAAACATCACAGTGAGGGAACCTGAAGGACGTACTCTACAAAGCAACTCTGAGGGCACCAGCTGCTCCCTGGAAAGTCCCGGAGAGCTGGTGGACGCCGCCCCTTGCTCTGTGCGTGCAGGATCGGGCCAGGTGCCCTGGGCAGGGCCAGCTATGGCTGCGCTCAGGGTGCAGCAGCTGCTGTGATGCAGAGGGGCTGTGCACATCCAGCTGTTGGGTGCTCTGAACTTGCTAACAACTCTGGCACCCCTGACACCACCCCAAATTCCCTCTGCTCCCAACTTCTCATCTCAAAACTCCCTGCTTTTCAGAGGTGCTAATTTGCTAGGGATATTTGGGGGTAACCAGAGTGATTCTGGCCCAGTGTCTTCTAATTTCAGAGCCTGTCAAGCCTTCTGCTAATATCATTCCAGATGCTGATGGCTCTATCTTTCCCAGGCAAAGGGGGCTGGAATCTCCAAGGACAACCATTTTTCTAGCCATGCTTTAGGTAAGCAGATTAATTCAGAGCATAGCTACGGGATTTGAGCAGACATTTGGCAAAGCCAAGAAAGCATGAATCAGGTTCTGTATCCATCCATTGCAATGCTACTGAAAAAGAAAACACATGGGGGTTGTAGATAGTGGTATCACAGCCACAGTGAACGCCCACTGGATTGTCCTGCAGAGCCCTCTCTGGAGATTACAAGCTGTCTTTTTCCTGCTCTTTCAATCAAGGCAGATTCTGTTTCTCACTTGAATTTCCTAAACCCCCTGAGCTCTTTCACCGAGTTCTCAGTGCTTTGCCCAGCAGAAGGGCAGCTGCTGGATTTGTCGTACGCAAAGCTCAGTTTTCTACTGGGCTTGGCCTTGAAGTAACAACACACAAATGTGGCAAAAGCCACTTTCCCCCTTCCCTGGGATATCCCTAAATTTACAGGCCTACTGTGCTCTTTAATTGGAACATTCCTTCTGTCCTAAATGGCCTTTCTGACAGTTATATTTCCATGGTTGTAAGGAAGTGTTAATTTACAGTCATTGTTTCACCTTGAACTCTTCTAAATGGGATACCTGGGACAATTATAAACCAATTTACAATTCCTTGAATCCTAGTGTTAGTCAGCAGGCCCAGCACTGCCATAATCATGCCCCTGACATAATTACACTTAGTATCCCCAGATATAAACAACAGGTTAAACCAAATGTTTGTTAGATATAAACAACAGGTTAGACCAAATGAACCAGAGAGCTCCAAGTTTGTTCCATGTGATCCTCCCAAAGGTTTCTTAATCTGCTGGGTGTCTCCCTAACACGCCGTGAGAGAAGCTGCTGCTTTAGGAATGTGCCAAAAAGTCTCCCATGCAGATTTTATGCACAAAACCATGCAGCCAGGAGCAAAGGATAGATAATTCTTCAGCAGAAGAGAAAGGATTGGTTGCTTAAGGGAATATTTAAGTGAGCTCGCTTCTCCTCCAGAATTCATAAATATTTAAATACTTCTGATTCATACATCCAAACACTGAACACACAATCCACCAACAGAATTAAAGCCTGAACAACCACTTGAGCTATGGCCATGATAAACACAATTATTTGTGCTGAATGCTGCTTGAAACAAGGCTGAAAACCTGAGCAATGATTTTTGGCTATTTGCTTTATCCTGGACTGGGAAAACAGACCTTATATATTTTTTTAAATTTTATTTTTAAATAGACATTGCCAGTTTTTCATCCTGACAAGGAGTAGACAAACCAGAGAACTGCAGATGAAGCTGCAACAGATGCATTTGCCACTTACAAACAATAAATATGATCAGCTACCTAGGCACTTGGGGTAAGGTGTGTCACAATCCTCTCTGGCAAACACAGGGCAGCTGCCCAAGTCCATAGTGAGCAGTTTCTCTGTGAGTGACTGCAGGCTGCCAAGGGACTGTGTTTCCTTGATTTCCTAGAACAGCAGAATCCCTAGGAATGACCTTTGCGAGTTCACTGTCATCACATGCTCCTCTGGGGCTGGTTTCTGTTTGGCAAGAGAGACAGAAAAATCCATCTCAATGGCTCAAGAGGAACAGAAAAAAACCCCTAATGTCTCTTTCCCCAAAGTTGGCTGCATTTCTGTCGTGTCCAAGGAATTATTATTTATTTCAAATAGCTGTGAGTAATTTGGAAGGAACCTCTTACAAAGAGGCTCAAGTCTATTGCTTTTTCTCCCCACAGGCACAATAGTTTCCAGGGATATCTTTGGGAGTTTCAGACATGTAGAGGAAACAGCCTGTCACAGGCAGAATCTCTGCTGTGGATTTGGGACAATTATGCTTTCCAAGTCTTAGGCAATAAGGGTCCAAAAGAGAACAAATCCAGGGAGTGGAGAGGAAAAACCGCTTTTGCTAAAAATTAATTTATTTCACCAAGGAGAATTGCGGTCCTGTTCTTGTACAAACAAAGACTGTCCATTGTAAGCACAGTAACACATTAAGTTCAGTTGGAAAAGAGCAGAGGCTAAACAATATCTTGTGAATGGATATAATTGAGTATGGATTTAACTCTCATAAACAGAACCACTGGGAATGTACAGTGAAGGATAACAATGCTGCACATATTTGGTCAGCTTTGTCTATGTAGTAAAGATTTACAAGTTATAAAGGTGCCCATAATAGCATTTTACCCAACCACAAGGTCCTCTTATTTCCCCTCAACAGGAATGTTCCACTTATATTAGAACACACACATCCAAACAGGCATTGCAGAAAAAGAACAATATTTAGCGTATGTGCTGTAGGTGACATTGAACCCGCCTCCCCATCCAACTTGAAACATGCCATGGAGTATTTAGACAGCCTTATTTTAGGGACCTAAAATTAGTTCCTCTGAATCACACTTTAGAAGAACCTATTTTTGTCCCATACTACACAGGAAACTTAAGTTCCTCATTCAGAGGCTGTAATTACTCTTGCCCTCATCCCCTAAATAGACAAATTCTCTGTAAAATGGAAGTTTATGTGATAGGGATGTTTCCGGGTTGCCTCTTTGGCAGCTTTCAGTGCCAGCTTTGGATGTTTAGAAACACGGGGCTGAGGGAGAGTCTGAGGATCCTCATAAAAAAGCAGGCTATTCCTCTTTATTTCTGTAGTGGGGCTTTGTGAGATACAGGGGGTCATAGACCCGGGCAGGTATGATACAGGTAATACGGAGCTCCTGTTGGATTGGCTATTCTTTTCCAAACTGTAAAATCATAGAATGGTTTGGGTTGGAGGGGACCTTAAAGCTCATTCTTGTACCCACTGCCATGGGCAGGGACACCTTCCACTATCCCAAGTTGCTCCAAGCCCTGTCCAGCCTGGCCGTGGACACTTCCAGAGATGGAGCAGCCACAGCTTCCCTATGCCAGGACCTCCCCACCCTCACAGGGAAAAAATTCTTGTGTATATCTAAGCTAAACCTCTTCTCTTTCAGTTTGGAGCCATCCCCCTTTGTCCTGTCGCTACAGGTCCTTGTAAAATGTCCCTCTCCATCTTTCTTGTAGGCTCCCTTCAGGTACTGGAAGGGCCTCAGGTACTGAAAAACACATAGAAGCCTTTCACTCAAAAATTATCCAACTTTTAACTCGGGTGGGAAAGGACAGATGGGTCCCTAAGGAAAACATCTGTGCTAAGTAGTCACTGGAGAGCCGAGGCAGCGGGAAGCAGGGTTGAGGCTGAGTGACAAGATTCCCAAATCCCTGTGCCAGTGCTGCTGCTGGCTGCCCTTGGGTATCGCCCAACCAGGGAGCACATGAACAACCCCCAGCGTGACCCACGCCGCTGGCAGCACTCAAAGGTTCTCATGAATGGGAAGATTGTGTTTTTGCACTACACCGCTCGGATCCATCAATTCTCAGGAGGCAACGCCAAAACCAACAGGCGGCTGCCATATTTGGGTTGCTGGCAATTCATATTCCTCCTACTTAATAAGAGAGGAAGAAGCTGTTGATGTGAAGTGGCACAGACGGGTCCTGTGTTATGAAAGCCCCGTCCTTCATCATCTGACTCAGGAACCAAATGTGCTCTCACATGCTGCTGCAGCCAAAACATATTGCAAACTTGAACAACACGTTTATTTTTGACTCACTTGGCAAAATGTATCATTTTTTTTCTCCTTTTAAAGAGCAGAATGGTGGCATAGTGGGGAGGGGAAAGGATTAGTTTTTTAATAATTACTAAATGTAATTAGTAAATGAATCAATATGCAGAAAATACATTCAAAATGCAAGTACTACAGGTATGCTTACTACTGTAATTATGAATGGAGCAGGAATCTCCTTTGCCTTTGTTTCCGTCTCTGAAAACAGGAATGGAGGAGATCGGATGGGTAAGCAGGATGGCTGTCAGAGGTGCTGCTGGCATAACTCGGCATGTTTTTCCCCAGAAGGTGTCTAATTCCGGTGGAAGGCACTCACATGTCTGAGGCCACAGCTGAGAAGGCAGCTTGTTGGCTCAGACAAAACAGGTTCCCTGAGGTCAGAGGTGTTCACTGACATGCCAAATACTCCAAAATGCCTGAAAAATCAAGGCTCAGTTTTAACTTGGGTTAGAAAGGGCAGGAGTAATTTTTTGTAACATGGCTACGAAGCAACAGAACGCAGCTGTGAAGCTCCTGATGTATCTGCCAACTTCAATTTCAGAACACTGGGCTAGAATCTTGATTTTTTCCCCCTCCAAGTCCAAACAAACTCTGCATGCTTCAAATTTGACAAACACTTTCCCACATTGGAAATGTCTGAACAAATCAACATTGTGATTATCAAGAATTGCCTCTAAGTGACAGAAAATAAGTAATTTTAGACTTTTCAGATAAATGCACACAAATTTTCACTCATCCTTTTCACTAACCATAGGTATTGGGTTTTTTATTACAGCCTTTGGGCCAATTTATTATCCTTGACCGAATTGGTGATAAAACTATTAATTTCATATTGTTTATTCCTGTTTTCACCAGAAAAACACTAAACTAAGATGTACTTTATCCCCACAGAAATCTAACCATGATCAAGTTTCATTTTTAATTCAAGCCACAAAGGGCAGAGTTTCATCTATGAATTGTTTTGCCTCATGTAGGCAAACACAATTGTAAAGCCCCTGTGAAAGATGGCAACTATTTTAGTGAAGTCCAGCTACTTGTAATCATGTAAAAGTCGATAGATGTGATCTACGAGATCATGTGATACAAAATCACCTAGGAATGGAAGGGTGGTATTTCAGAAGGATGGGACAGTAAAATCCTGGTGCTTCCTTTATTAAAAATATAGGTCTAGGAGGGTGAAAAAAAGTAGATGATGTAAGTGAACTCCTCCGGAAGATGCCGTGATGCCTTTGCCTGTCACACTTAGGTTTTCTGTGGCATTTCTCCTCTCCCTATCGTCTTCCACTATGTAGTTAGCCATCTTTTTTTTTTTTTTTTTTAATTTTAAGCAGAGCTAGTTTGAGCATAAAGATGAGAAAACAGGATTTGCCCTTGTCAGTAGCTCTAAATCTAATCAGTTTGCAGCTGTTGTATGGCCACGATGTAATTCTTGAGGGGAAATTCAATTATCTTAGGACAGCTGGAGATAACAGCTATCAGTGCTGTTATCACATATCCCTCAGCAGTTTATCCCACACCCACGGCCCGCGGGCGAGCTCTGCGCTCCTGACTAGCGTTATTATTTCAAATAAGCCTCTTAGGCAGCCGCGCAATCTGCTATCAAACTCCGGGGCTAATTACAGCACCACCGAATCAATTAGGTTGGCAAAGACCTCGGAGATGATCACCGAGTGCAGCCCATGGCCCGACACCTCCGTGGCGGCCAGACCACGGCAGTGAGCGCCCGGCCTGTCCCTGCACCTGCCCGGGGATGGGGACTGCCCCGTTATCTCCAGCACCCGCCCCCTCCCCACCTCACACCGACTTTTCCTGAGCGAGAATCAACGCGTGATTCTCTCCCGATGAGAGCAGCCGGCGGGTGAATGTTTTCACTCGGAATTACGCGTCCAGGTGGCGGCAGCTTTGGGAGAAGGACTTTTTAACAAACCGCAAAGCCGCAGAGCGCGAACCCTCAACTCGGGCGGATGCCGCGGCCTTTCCGCCCCCTCCCCGCGGCGGTGCCCAAGGGGGTCCCCAGGGACAGCCCCGTGGGCGCCCCCGGCAGAGCCCCGGCCCCGGCCCCG
>WEIT01040338.1:20580-69529 GCA_013389985.1 Dryoscopus gambensis | reverse complement strand
GCCGCGTCAGTCCCTTGCCTTGCCTTGCCTTGCCTTGCCCTGCCCGCCCGGAGCGCCTCCCGCATAACGGAACCGGCGGCGCCCGGCCGGGCCGGGGCTCCCGGCCGCTGTCCCGTCCCCGCCTTACACAAGGCCGGCGCTTCCCCATCGGAAACGGGGACAAAGGTGACTCCGGCCGCAGGAGCTCGCCTGCCGCCGCTGAAACTTCCGAATTTTACGAGTTCAGCGCTTGTGCGTTTAACTCGTGCTTTTATTTTTAATACGTGTATATTTTTTAATGCCTGCTTGGCCACCTGTTTCACCTCTTCCCTTCTTAAGCAAGTTGTGGTTGATACTATCGCCGTGTAACTTCTGCTATAGGGACACGAAGTCTTTCTCAAGACAGGCGATTTGTTGGGTCAGTGCTGGCAGGATTAAATTCTGGCTTAATGCTGTGTAAACACCGCGGGTGCCCTTGATATCTTGGCTGTACTCTGGCGTGGGGTAGTTTGTGCTGATGGTGGCTGTGCTGGCAAGATGGTTTTTACACAGATAAGCCCACGGTGGTTTCATCGATAGCGCCGAGTATTACACAGGTTTCTTCTCGTGAATTTTACAAAGTGACCCTATTTTATTCGGGACACTCTGGCACTGGGTATGGCATCATATGACAGTGAGTCCTGTAGCTTCAATCGGTAAATTCTGTAGATGTTTATCATGTTTGTTGCTGAACGCTGTGTGTGCCTTCACAAACAGCATTTCCTGTGTGCCAGAAACAGCAAAATACGTGTATTTAGAACCGTTTTGAAATGCTTGCTTACAACTTCCCTCCTTACGTAAGTCATTTTTTTTACAATACTAACTGAGAATTTAATAAACATTTGTCAGTCAAAGCCTGTTAGATACGACTGTATTGGAGTATGAGCACTTTTCTGTTTCCCAAGAGGCAATCTTAGATAGAATTACAGTGGTGGTTGCAAAATGACTCACATGTTTGTGTTATGTGACAGTTTGAACCTGCTTGGAACCAGTTCAACACTGCTTCCCTTCCCACCCCCCAGCCATCTGCCAACTCATGCTGGTTTCACTGGTACCTGTTGGCCGTACCTGTGGTGGAACTTCCTATTCCCATCGAGTTGAAATAAACTTAGGAGTCCCTACGGTGAGAAAGATCGGCTTTAGCTAAATAGGCTGAGTAGGCACAGAAATTCATTCAAAGTGTGCCTTAGAATCACCCTGTTACTCACTCTGTAAATGGCAATTGCTGTTACCACTTCAGGCTCCAGGGCAGTGAATTTGGCCTGTTGGGAACCACTGCTGTGCTGCTTTATGAATCACAGAAAGGTCAGCAGGCTCCAATTTGTGGTTTTCCACCTACTCTTTGAAGTTTGAATTCATTGTGAGTGTTTGCAGCTTGTCTGATGCCTGTTAGTACCAAGATTTTCTTTGTGGCATTTTAGATACAGGGAGGCTCTGAGTGTGTTTGGTGTGGGCAGGGAAGGAAACAGTGGGCTTGGTGTAAAAAATAAGCTGGTGTAGTTAATGTGAGAGATGTGTTGCTGCTCGGTTTGACGTGACAAAGTACTTCTAGGGATAAAAGGCTGAGAGGATCGAGGTTGTTCAGCCTGGAAAAGGGAAGGCCCGGGGCAACCTAATTGTGGCCTTCCAGTACCTGAAGGGAGCAGACAAGAATGGTGGAGAGGGACTGTTTATAAGGGCCTGGAGTGCCAGGACAAGGGTGACGGGCTTCAAACGGCCAGAGGGCAGGGTTGGGTGGGATACTGGGGAGGAATTCTTCCCTAGGAGGGTGGGGAGGCCTTGGCACAGGTTGCCCAGAGAAGCTGTGGCTGCCCCTGGATCCCTGGAAGTGCCCAAGGCCAGGTTGGATGGGGCTTGGAGCAGCCCGGGATAGCGGAAGGTGTCCCTGCTCATGGCAGGGGGTGGGACTGGTTGGGCTTTAAGGTCTCCTCCCACTCAGACCATTCCATGATTCTATGAAATACATTAGTAAAGGTCCAGACATAGATGAAACACTTCCAGCCATGTGGTGTTCATGACAATAGAGTCCAATTTCTATTCTCTCGTGACAGTCAGGGACTCATCTCCAAATTGACTTGCTCCCTTTTTCCCTTCTGGAAAACGCTAAAATCAGTAAAAAATTAATACTCAGAATCTTCATAATGGCATGATGGCTGCTTAGATTTGTTGCCAATGTCTGAATTGCAAAGGCTGGAATTCTCGTGGTATTCTGTGAAATAATTTGTCTTTATTTACTGTACAGATACAAATGTCAATACAAACTGGGATATGTGTACATATGAATGAGCAAAGCAAACAGTGGCATGCAGATGATACACCTGCATAGTTACACCTCCTCAGCTTCGTACAACTCTGTGCCACAGGAGAGAATGAAAGTGAAACTCCGATCTTTTTTTGAATTAAAAATTTGAGTACTCTTTCATGGTGACAGCTGAATTGTGTATTTTTTATACCCCCCGCAGCTGGAACCATGACTTGCACATATTTATCTTCAGACCAGCTGTTTCCACTGTCTGATGTCACGAACTGAGTAGGGAGGGGGAACAGAAAAGAGGCAAAATAGGAGTTTATCAGACATTATGTCTGTAAGCTGATTTGAATAGTTCTTTTATGGGTCTTTTTCAGTGGTGACAACTGGTTTTTTTGGGATGTGTGTGTGGACGGTGGTGAAAGAACTTTCTCTCCTGTGAGGAGAGTAACTTATGATTTGATGAGGCTTCAGAAGCAAGTAAAACTTGCCCCAAAGATTGACAGTTAAATCTGTAATAATTGCTCCAAGATTCCTTCAGCTTTGGCTGGTAAAAGCTTGTAAAATACTGACTGGGTTGTGAAAGCAGAAGGATGAATCTTGTCTTGCCCACAGCATGTGTGGGAAAAGCAGGTTGCATCAAAATAATTTGCTTAACTGGCCTTGCTCCATAATTTTTTATGGTCTCCAGGTCAGCAGTAACTAGCGTCTAAACTTCTCCCTCCTTCATGATTTATAGACTGTTCTAAAAATTAAAAAAACCCCTAAACATAGTCAATAAATGAGCATATTAATATAATACAGACATTTCACAGTTACTGTACATGGAGTTAACTCTGCAGCCAGGCAAACACACAAATGCCTTTCTGTGCTTTCTGCTTCACCAGTCAGGGCTGTGTGAAGCTGAGGCACTCAGTTGCTGTCCCTGACAATGTTATTTTATGTGCTTGTCAGGTGTAGACTTATAAAATGACATTCAACTGTCTTGCTGTAAGGTGTGGAAAAAATGCAGCTCAACTGTTTGGAAGGAGAATGACAGGACACAAAGTTACAGTGAGGATGGAACTGTCTCCGTGGGACTCTGCCAAGTATTTTAATCAGTATTGCTTAAAAGTCTTGTTTGACATCTTTCTCTCGTCTTTATCAGGGAAATAGAAGCTTTCCTTGGCTGCGTGAGGGATGTGCGTGCACATGTGATTTAAGCAGTCCTGCTGAGCATGATTCATTGCTTTTCACATCATTTGTCAAAAACTGAGATTTGAACCAGTCGTGATCCTGTCCTGTGTGTTAGGAAATGCAGATGGAGAGCCAGGAATTTAGGAGAGTGTACTGTTCAGCTTCTGCAGGAGAGGTAATTTTTAACTGTAGCAGAGCAGCCAACTTTCTAGGGCAGTTTAGGATGGCCACATGATATGATAGTACACTTCCTAAAAATAGGCCTATTGTACTTGTGCAGGGAGAGGTTGGATACCAGCACTCCGAGATTGGGGAATTGGCTTTATGGTTTTCTTTTTTGTTTTTTGTAATCTCCAGAGACCTTGTACTCTGAAAGGCTAGACTTGGAAACAGAATTTTCACTTTTTAATCATGGCTTTTAGATTGCATGGATGGGTTTTGTTGTTGGGGTTTTTTTGTTGTTGTTTGGTTTTTTTTTTTTCCCCTCCAATGTAGCTGAACCCAGGGGACCAGCACAATGAAGGACAATTAATTTATCATTTTTGCAGGATAAGAACTCGTAAAACCTCAAAGGCATCAAAAAGGCAGTGGATTTAAGACTTCAGGTGTCATCTCTATGTAGTATTATCTGCTTTCAGAAGTCTTACTTTTTATTTTGCAACAATTTAGTTCTAGATGTTTTTTTTCTCCCCCAGTAACCCAATTATCCTGAAGAGACACCATTTCTATGATGAACATTATCTGTGTGATTAGCCCCTGGACACACTTTAGGGCTCATGAAGTTCTGCCTATATTCTTTTATTTAGTAATGGTGATATTTCATCCCTTCTGAGGGGATATTCTGAAGATATTGCAGTTTCCCTCTGATAGATTTTACTTGTAGAATCTTGAGGAAAAGGCTGAGCATCCCTTTCTAGAAGTATTTATTTTCTGCCACTGCCTTAATGCTCAGCTGGATTAATACAAATAATTGACCCCTTTCAGCTCTGCCTCCCTTCTACATAAAGAAGCTGTAAAATATGGGAGCAATTTGGCATCAAGTCCTGCTGCTTGGGCATAGTGACATCTTTGTGTTCAGCACGTTTCTGTGTACTTTACTCCTTTCTTCATTAGACAGCATTTTGTGTAGCAGAGCTGTTAGCAAATGTCACAAAGGAGAACCAGCCAAACATTTTATTTTCAGTTATATATAGCAATGCTGGCAGATAAATTGGATCTCTGTGTTTCTTTGTAGTTAAAACTTATTTTCCAAGCTTCTGCCGTTTCTTTTTTTTTTTTTTTTTAAATCATACATGTTTCACCCATTTTTTCTTTCCCTGAGGATTCTTTTTGCATGTCTTTTTTAAGCATGTGAAAAGTGTAGGTGTTCAGCTCTTGGTGGTGTAATTCTGTAGGTAGGTAGTGTCTCTGGCCAATCCAGATTATTTAAGTTCCTGTGGTGGAAAAGTGGGTTATCCTGTATTTTGTTTGTTTCCTTCTGTGTTTAAAGTAAGTACATGTTGAAATGAACATTAGTGAAAACACTGCCCATCAAATGTAAACATTCCCCCTTGAATTTGACAGGAAAAGGGAAATGGAAAAAGGGAAATTATGAATCTTTAGGAATAATCAGAGCAGTAATAAAAAGGGAAGCTGCCTCCCAGTGAACAGTAATTTACAGATGTGCCACACCTAAAATGCTCTGCTAGCACCTTATATAGGTTTTGCTGGTGCAGAATATCTTTCAGGACTTGAAACACGTTTCTTTTTTCCGTCTCAAAACCAGCAAACACTTCAGTGAGTCTGATGGGCCTACCCTTGCTGAAGATAGTGGGGCACACCACCAGCAAAGCTCAGCGTCTAAATCGGTTCATCTTTACTGGGAGCTATTGGATTTGGGCTTGATTTGATACTTTTAGGGTTGGGTTTTTTTAGCTTCTGGATTGGGTCCTGTCCATGAGCTTACAGTATTTGTAGAATCTTAGAGGGCTGTAAACTTTATCTGATCATTCATTTTCTTCGTATAATTGCAGTTGTAAATCTTCCCTTGGTGTGTGTCTTTGGTTCTTACTTGGACTTGAGAACCAAGTTTTAGTTTTGTTTCATTAAACAGCAAATCAGAGGGATTCAGACTCTGATCTTGGATAAGATGGGATGCTTGAAATATTGCTGACCCACCTTGTGTTTGATTTGCAGATACATCCGACTGTATGGGAGAAAATTCAGCAGGGAGGATCACGTGCTGTTTATCAAACTGTTGTACGAGTTGGTGACAATTCCAAAGCTGGAGATCAGCATGATGCAAGGATTTGCACGCCTGCTGATCAACCTGTTAAAGTGAGTACAGATTTCTGCTGACCGTGGAAACTTCTGTCTCAGAACAGCAAGAGATCTCTTGCTCAGTGTCGTACCTTTCATGGAGCAGAGTTTTTACAGGTTACTTCACTTACGTGCCCTGCACAGGGCTCCTGGTTAAAGGGTTCTCTTGTGCAAAAACCCTTCAAAGCTTTAGGAGTGCGACTGAAAGTGGAAGAATGCCAGTTTTGCCCCTATCAGGAAAACCAAACAGCTCAGAGAGCCAAGAATTAAGGCTGAAACTCAGCTAGGGAGAAGATGAAAACTGGCTCAGGACTCGATAATGTTTATTTCACTTAGTCAGGAAAAACCTTGACAGTGTCACTTGTGCTGAAGGCTGCCAGTGGCCAGCCTGGTCCTGCCTGCCCTTCCTGCAGTTTGTGCCAAGCTGGGAGCAGGGATGGGGGTATTCCCATGTGCAGCATGTCCATGTCAGTGTTGAATCCTGAAGTGCTTGCTGTTTTGTTTCCTATTAGGAAAAAGGAACTGCTTTCCAGGGATGATTTAGAGTTACCGTGGCGACCACTCTATGAAATGTTGGAAAGGATATTATACTCCAAAACAGAACATCTGGGATTAAATTGGTTTCCCAAGTAAGTTCACATTTTAAAACGTTTGATAGACCATAAATACCTGCTTTAAAGTATTTTATAATGTGCTTTTAATATCTGGAATTTGATCCATGGGAAGTATTGTGTTCCTATTTTCATGAGGCACCTTTCAATAATTGCATGCAGGGCTGCACTGAATCATGTATATCCTTCTGCTGGTGGCTTGTGTTTGTCATGCTGTTTCTTTCTTTATGAATGTGATTAATTTTTAAATACACTGCAACAGAGCTCTTGCTCAACTTATTTTAGGGTGATAACCCACAGTTTAATAAATTTAGTATGAAATAATTAATGATATTGTCATGGTTTAACCCCAGCTGCCAACTAAGCCTCACTTGCTGCCTTTCCTGGTGGGATTGGGGAGAGAACTGGAAGGGTAAAAGTGAGAAAACTTGTGGGTTGAGCTAAAGATGGTTAATAATGTGAAGAAAATGTAACTTACCCCAGCCAAAACCAGCACAGATACTAAGCTAAGTGTATGCTGTTCTGTTCTGTAACACAGTAAAATTGTGGGGAAAAAGGTACAAATGGTACTGTCCTTCAATATTTGTACTGTAGTCATTCCCAGGATCTGGAATCCAGGTATAAATCAGTCTGCACTTCAAGAAAAATGAAATATCTTCTAGGGGAAATACATGATTTACTCGAAGTGCTGCCATGATGGGGAGAAGTAATTTCTTTTCTGCAGATAAGAAATTTTAGACATGTTCTATTGATTTTAAAAATGAAAACTTGTTTTCTTTGCTTTCTCTGCACTGTCAATCCCTCTCCATCTGTCAGATTTCCAGACTTAAAATTTTCATAATTATCTCAGTCAGAAAAGGTCCTGCTCTATAAATTACAGACTGTAAAAGATAGCACATGGGTAACACATTATCTTTGGTTGAATTGAAACTTTGTCAAGAAATGCAGGTCAAAATGCTTCATTTGCTTTTTAAAAAATGATTTTCTGAATGATGCTGAAGCACTGCCACTGATTCCTGAGGGGAAGATCCTATTGCTGATAAGGGACATGAACAGGAAATGTATGGAGCATTTTCAGGCTGAATTTCTCTTATGTCTGTGTAGCTGAAAAAAAATCAGTTTACTAAATTGAATTATTTTGGTAATTGTAGGTAAAATGTGAAAGAGCAGAGCCTTCCTTGGCTTATTTTGATTTTATTTTTTTTGTTTTTGCACCGGCACACCTTGCTCTGGGGGGATGGTGTTGAGTAACTGCTCACTGTGTAGTGGGGAGGGAACTTTTCCAGGAGGATAAAGGAGGGTAAGCAGGAAGGAAGATTTCTGTTGTGCTTGTCTGACTGAAGCATTCAGCTTTTATTAACTTTATTCCATGCCAGACACTCCATGCAGTGCGATTCCTTCTCATGCAGTGCTCATCCATTTTTTTTGAGGGAAATCTTTTTGGTGGAAGTCAAAGTTGATTTGTAGCTGTTTAATTTATCTCCTGTTTTAATTGAATTTTATTTTTGTTTACATTCAGTTCATATCGACCAGGCTGGTCTTCACCTAAAACATTTGTGCTTAATATGTTACATAGGTGGTAAGAATGATTTTTTTTTTTTTTTTGGTTGAGCTGTGGCCAATGTCCCTTCTGCATGTTCTGTTGGACTGTAACACTGTGACACAGGTGAAATTCTCTGCATAAACAATTGTATCTGGAAGCCCAGTGTTAACCTGACACCACTGGTTATGAGAATGCGGCACTGGATGTAAACCGTGCTAACTGGGGACCCAGGCAGTGTGTGTGGAGTGGCTCTCCAGGGCTCTGTTCTAACTAATTTAACCAGCAAATACATTTCAGGGGTCAAATGAGAGGTGGATTTTGCATTGGAGCAATTGTTGTGTGTGATTCTGGATGGAAGCACCATTGGTGCAGGAGCACATTACGGAGTGAGGGTACCTTTGTCTTAAATCTGATGAAATCATGCAAAGTGCCTTAGCACTGAGGTAATGGCTTCTGGAAAATCCACCCAGCAACAACCTTGGGACTGTGAAGAGCTTCTGTGTCAAGAGTTCCCTGGGAATTTTTGCAGGGAAACAGTATCAGGAGTTTTGGTGTAAGATAAATGCAGAAAACCCATGGAAGTGGCAGTGGGATTGCAATGGGGTTTGCTTTGTTTGGGTTTTTTTTAGAAACAAGGGCTTAGTTATACTAATCCAGTGAGAGATGGCTCACTCTAGTTGGGAGATCACTAAAATAATTTGTGGAACTGTGGCTGGTTGCTCTTTCCATTGTTTTAATTTAAGCTCTATGGTGGAGTGTCCACTTCAGGCCTAGAATTTCCCTTCAGGCCTAGAATTTCCCTTCTCCTGAAAAACTGAAATTTGTCTTTTGCTGCTTTTTGATAATGTAATAGTCAGCAGTGTCAATTTATATGTTAATAATTTTCTCTTTGTAAATGCAGGGGAAAAAACCCCAATTTGCAAATCAGTATCATCCTACCCTTTCCAAAAGAGGAAAATAATCCTATAGTGCCAAAAAAGATAACAGTTATAGGGCTTAAAAGTGGTGTTGGGTGTTCTTTAATGTATCTCCCCAGCTGCAATGGCCTGTCCTTCCCTAGCAGTCCCCTAATGGGAATATTCCAGGATGTCTCCTGTAGCTGGGCTGTACCTGAACACTCTCTTGGATGGAAGTTCCTTGGGTACAAAATTGTCTTGCTGTTGTTTTTTGTTTTCTGGCTTCCTAAATTGTGATCATAAGAGAGGAGGGAACATCCCAATTTTTATCCTTTGCTCTCTCACACTGGCAGATGCTGAGATCTGACTGAAAACTTGTTAGTTTTAAAAATTTGTTGATCTCTGGCCTCAGTGTTTGTTAAAATTCCCGTCCTTCAGGTTTTCCTTAGTGAGAGCTGTTTTGAGTGGAGTGCTAGTCTGGGGAGAGCTCGTTTGCTTTTGTCACACAAACATTTATCATGTGAATTTTTAATGTTCTTGAAGAATGTTGCTGGTTCATGCTTTATTTATCTGCTCTTGGAACAACTGTTATCTTTTTTCTAACTCCTTCAAGGACGGTATTCACTTGAACCCAGGATCTTCCTGTGCTTCCTGCAGAGTTTGATTTTATTTTCGTTTAATGCCTGGTTGGCCTTTCCTCTCTGTATCTTAGAGTCAGTCAGCTCAAAATTTTCTTTCTGGGAGAGGTCCCGAGTTGCCTTTGTCACTGTTGCATAAAATATACATAGTTTTGCATCTTCTGTCAAGCAGTGCTCTGAGGGCTGGGTGGGCTTTTGCTGGCTTGCTTTGAGTGTTGAAGGGAATTAGTGATTTATACACTTCTTATTTCTCCTGGCTGTATGGGATCAGTTTACTTTGTATAGGACTGGAGAGACAGTAGTACATGTTCAGCATTTGTGTGTCTCAAAATTAGTTGATCTTGGTAAAATTCTAAAGATGATACGTTTGCATCATTTTTTTCTGAGCAGAAAAGCGCTTTTTAATGTTAGTTTGGGATGATGAATTATATATTCATAATAATATTCATATATATAGATGAATTATATATTTGGGTGCAATATTTCTATTTCTACAGAAAACGTATTAAAAGATTGAAGAATTTGTTCTGCCAGAACTATTTTTTTTTTTCAGGGAATGTTTTTGGGTAGTTAGTCCTGTGCAAGTTAGTCTTGAGGTGGTTGTGTAATAAATGGAAGGGTTGAAGAACGTGACAATTTACTACCTTTGTGCTTGCGTTGGTTGATCACTCCCTGCTCCCCCTCCCTTTTATTCTTTGAGTTTATTCTGAGATTTAGTCTTTTTAAAGTGGTTTGATGGCATCCTGTGACAATAGGTATTGAAATGATTTCTCAAATAAGTGTTCTTGCCGTGGATGAAAGCACTTTTAAAATCAGCTGTTACTTGGAAGGTCCCTAACGAAATAACCCTTGATTTGCAGGTAGTTCATTTCTTCTTAGAACCACTGGACAAAGCCCAAAACCACATTGAAAAGGACAAATATGGTGTTTGGAGCCTAAAAACAACAAGTTGCCTTTATTTATCTTACAAATATTCATGAAGTCCACAAACCCATTTTTCTTTGTGTTTTCATGTCCCCCAGAAGTCACTTTGCTGGTTGTTCGTGGATAAAATGCAGGATGTCACTTACATGAAAGGATAATAATTCTTCACTTAAATGCAGGAAATACCAGAGTAGTATGTGAAAAATAGGACCAGGAGTTGAGCAGAGCAATTTTAATCGTTACAATTAAGTCTGTGGAGAAGGCAATTAGCTAATGCATGTTCACAGAAGACATCTAATTGCACCAACATTATCTTAAGCTCTGGAGGGAAAGGTCAGCAAATGGTTGTTTATTTTATGCTGTCTCTGAAATATAGTAATATATTATTCCTAACATTTCCTTTTCTCATTTCAGTTCTGTAGAAAGTGTTCTCAAAACACTTGTGAAGAGCTGCAGACCGTAAGTGTTTGTTTCATGGGATTTTTTGGTGTCTTTAATTTAGGAAGCAGGGGGGGAAAGTGTATAAAAGACCCCACTCTACCTGTCATTGCTTGGCTGATGTTTAAAAGTATGGGATGGAGGGTGGAGACTTTTCTGGGTTTTATTTTTCCTTTTTAACAGCCTTGGTTGCAATAATTCTGTTGTATAAAAAAAATGTATCTAATATGCATTTTAAATACTGCATTGCATGCATACTTAGTGAGTTTTAAAAGAAATTAAATCACCAGCGTTCTTGTAATGTTTCTATAAATGATTCTTGTGCCTGAAGTGATACTTTTTTTTATATTGCATCAAAAGTGAGTAATAGTTGTTTGATTTGGACCAGGCTTCACAGTGAAATGATTTTGCATTGCGCAGATTCTTCTCTGCTTCAACAAGAACAGAATCTTTTTAATTGGTGGTCTTAAAATGATGCAGCACAATGTCCTTGATTTATCTCTGTTTTGTGAAGGTTTTTGGAGTTGGGGGCTGCCTGCCTGTTGCCCCCGGGCACACGGTTTTACTGGAAAACAACATATTAATGGCTAGTTCTCAGTATGCTGAAAAAAAGAGCCAAACTTTGAAGCCAGGTCTGTGTATATTCAGTGGTTTCCTTGTTTTCAGGTATTTCCCAGACGATGCCACTGGGGAGATGCTGGATGAGTGGAGGCCTTTGATGTGTCCCTTTGATGTGACCATGCAGAAGGCCATTACCTACTTTGAGCTCTTCCTGCCCACCACGCTTCCCCCTGAACTCCACCACAAGGGTTTCAAGTAAGTGTTGCTGAAGAGTGCTCTGTTCTAAATGCAAGGAATCATCTTTTACAGGATGGTTTGAAGTCACTGGTGGCTTGCAGCAGCATTTTTGGCAGGAGTTCAAGACAGAAACACTGCCAACCTGCTTCTTTTGTAAAAGTAACCTGCAGGAATCTTAGTTCTTCTTCCCTCCTGAGTTCTGCCTTCTCCAGAGTAAAGCACACAGCAAATCGAACTAAATTGAATTAAATTTTGTTTGTATAGGTGAATTTAAGTCAGGGAGGGGTGTGGAGGGTTTGCATCCTTGGCCTCAGGTGAATTCAGAGAAGGAGCTAAAGACACCCGTGACCATTGATCGAAAGGGGCAAATCTCCCAGTGCAAGGCAGAGGGAAATGAAGTGTGACGTGGTTTTTATCTGCTTTACCTGTGTTGGGATGGCAGAGCTGAGGCAGATCAGGAAACTCCTGGGAGATAGTTGTGTGAAAGGGGGATCAAAAAAGAGTCAGAGGAGAAATAAAGAAAAAAAGCAAGGACTGAAAGTCAGATTTGGGAATATGCCCTGGGAGGCAAATTGATAAAAGCATGTCCATGTTGGTCCCTGTTCTTGCTGAATGAATTGAGGGACAGGTGAATTCCTGCAACCACTTGACAAAGTGAGGGATAAATATTCAGTGAGGAAGCTGCTCAGTGTTATAATTATTTTGCTTCTGTTTCCTTTCAGGCTTTGGTTTGATGAATTTATAGGCCTTTGGGTGTCAGTTCAAAATCTTCCCCAGTGGGAAGGGGTAAGTATTTTCTTTTCACCTACACTAGAAGAAATCCTCATTTAAATATTCCTGCAATGTGCTTGCAAGGAATTGAAGCCAAACAGTGATATAACGGGTTTTTTCCCCTTTGCTTTAACTAGTACAAGAAAGCAGAGACAATAATTTCATTATTGTTAGCAAGCAATTACTGTCTGAGTAAATGAGACTGCAGTTGTGCTTGGTGAACATTGTCTAAGGGCCAGCTCAGGCAGGTTTTCATTCCAGCCTTGGGAATGCTGGTGTTTTCCAGACTGCCTGCTAATACTTAGAATTATGCAAAATGTAGTTGTGATTTCTAGAAATTACACTTCTGTCCTGTCTTCTAACACATCTTGGGTGGTCCCTGATTTTAAGTGGTGATGTTTTGCCTTCACTGCAACGAGCTGCTGTCATCTTTGATACACAATAAAGAACCTGTACTCCCTCTTTGCCTTGGGCTGTATCTTTCAAGGCAGATAGTCTGCTGTGTACCTTTGTGCCCCTGCTGTGTGCCTCACGTGAGGAGATCCAAACCTGGGAAATGAAAACCTCCCTCTGGAGGCAGCCGCAGCAGCAGCTTAGGTGCTGTTGGTATCAGCTGAGCTGTGCCTTGGCTTTACTGCAGTGAAACTTGGCCTATCCCCAGGTTTTTTTCCCTGCTCAGTATGAGCATAAGCTCATTGGCCATCTGGCTCCTTTTACTAATCTCCTGCCTGGATACACCAGGAAAACTTCTCTGTGTCTGAGGAGAAAGCTGATTTCCAAACCGCCGTGGTCACCCGTTCCAGGGTCTTCCTGCCTTCCATCCCAAATCCAGGGAGGCAGCCTTGGGCCCAGCACTTGGCAGCTGTCCGCATTCGAGCACTGGTTTTGAGATTCTGTGTTCACTGCTGTGTTTTTCTGATGGCTTCCCCACCCCCCCAAAAAATCATAATTCTGTCTATTCCTTCTGACAGAACTGTGACAGCTTGCACTTGAATATCATGATTTAGTTTGTTTCTGTCAAACTGTGTTACAAATAATCATCAGCACTCTTTCACAAGTTATCTCTGATATTTTTTCCCTCTTCCACAGTATTCTGACAGTTTGTTTGCTTTTTTCCCCAAAGCTTTCACTTCTTGTTTGCTTTGCTGTCGTGTCCATTTCCTAAAGTCAGGTTCATTCCATCAGGCTGGGATGCAGATAATTAGACACATGGGTTCTGACTCTGCAATCCAATTTAAGCTTCTGTATGCTGCAAGCTTTTCCTCAGCTTGCTTTGGCAGGAATTAGACTTGCTGTTTGAAGGGGAGCTGTGGAATCAATTCCTTGTGTTCATTGTAAGGATTTTTTTCAGTGGGTATTTCCTCATATCGAGTGAAAAAGGCAGGATCATTAAAGAAAATGTAACCCCTGTCTTCAAGCTGTGTCTGATGTCCTGAATTGAACTTGGGGGTTTTCCAAAGCTGACATGACCTTCAGCCTGAGAGGTGACCTGTTCCTTTGGGCTATCTGTCTCGGATTTAGGCAGGATTATTTAAGGCTCTTCCTTTTGGCTTTGTCATTGCTTCAAAATACTGGTAGAGGCATCGAGAGCCTAGCACGACCTTCCTGATTTGGAGAAGCTCCTAAAAGCAGAATTGGTGGGTGATATGCTTTTCACCATCAGGACACAAGAGTGAGACTTCATGTCCTTTTTTTTATTTTTTTTGGTTCAGTCCTGATAACTGTCTTTCCTGAGGACATCTTCCAGTTCCCTTTTGGACTCCTGGGGCTGTCTCCTGGTGATGGAGTGTCTAATTCTTCATGGGCAGTCACAGACTGCCCTCCCAGCTGACAGCTGATGCCTGTGACCTTTACGAGCCACTGATGTGTTTAAACCAAAGCACACAAATGTGACAGCCAGCAGCACACACTGAGTGGGATGGATCCTGCAGGAACTAATTGTCCTAAATAGCTAAATATTGGGAAAAGCTAGATGGATGACTTGGTGGAATTTTCTTTGATGTCCCTGTATAAATGTTATTTTAGGCCAGTGAAACACGTCTTGGTGGTTCTGATGGAGTGAAATCTCCCTTCCCAAGTGCTTTACTGCCATGGGTAGCTTTTATCTTGTGTATGTGAAATAGCTGGTGGGCTTTGTGTCTTTTATTCTCAATATATTCTAATGAATATTCCCTTTTTTCTGGTTATTTTCAGCATTTAGTCAATCTTTTTGCTCGCTTGGCCACTGACAACATTGGGTACATAGACTGGGATCCATATGTACCAAAGGTAACAGTGCTCATTTCATGGCATGCCTTACTCATCTTGCTTCATGGGTTTGGTTTTTTAAAACACCTTTCGATTTGAAAATTACTTTATGCCAGTGTTTGTTTTTCTTGTCGTCAGATTTTTACTAGGATTCTGAGGAGTTTAAATCTGCCAGTGGGAAGCAATCAGGTGGTTGTTCCAAGATTCTTAACAAATGCTTATGATGTAGGACACGCAGTCATGTGGATCACAGCCATGATGGTGAGTAGCTACTTCATAAAGTGGGACTAAAACTAATGCAAAGCTTTAAATATGTATTTAAGATGAATATTTGTTCTGCTGAGCTCACTGCAGAAGTGGTTTTAGGCTTTCTTTTTTCCCAAGTATGTTTTCAAGTCCATCCTTCCACTGTCAGCGTGGAATGGGGCTGGAAAGGTTTGTTTCACAGCTGCTGCCTGTGGCATTTTGGAAAGGAACAGGCACCTGTTTTAGTGTGAGCCTCAGCAGATGGGATGGAGAGAACTTGCTCTTAGTGCTGAGCTGGGGGTGGGATGTGATTTGCTGCTTTGAGGTCTTGCTGTGGGGAGAACCCACCTGTGCCTCATGCTGCTACCTATTCATTTTATCTTGGCCTGTGTGATGAAATTCTGTGGTTTATCTGTTTCAGGGTGGACCAAGTAAGCTGGTGCAGAAGCACTTGTCTGGCTTGTTCAATAGCATTGCCTCTTTTTACCATCCCTCAAATAACGGGCGCTGGCTGGTGAGTTGAATGGTTTGGGTGTCCAGACAGAACTTTGGCTGGGATTTCAGCCTGTCAGTCCTGTGTGCTCCAGATTGTCTGTTGTTGTGTGGTGCTTGGAGACTTGAATTATCATGATCCATGATTGCACTGTCATTCAAACCATGCTCTTATTCTCATGCCAGTGCAGAGGTCCCAAACAAGACACCTAATTCAGATATAGCCAGGAAAAAGAAGTCAGCACTTGAAGTGAGGGTGACACACACCCTCAGTACTACCTGTGTGATGTGGCTTTTTTCTTACTGACCTACTGACTCCCAGTTATCAAAATCTAGGATGGGCCTTGGCGCAGCCTGGTCTAATGGAAGGTGTCCCTGCCCATGGCAGGGGGTTGGAATTGGGTGAGCTTTGAGGTGCCTTCCCAATCCATTCTATGATTCTATTAAACAAAGCGAAAAGGATTTTTAATGCATTGTCTAGTTTAAAGGTATGACATTTAGATGGTGTAACTAGTGGAATCTTCTGTTAAAGAATGTGAGAATCTCCCTGTGATAGCTGGTGGGAAATAGAGATTAAAACAGCAAGGCTGGTCACAGCAGTGCCAAGGAAGCTGGCTTGTTCTTGAGTAGGGTATTTGCTTATACGTGAAGGTGCAGAGAATGCTCCCAAAGGTATCCTAATTACTGGTAAATAATCTTGATTCCTGACTGTATAATTTTTATGTGATTTTCATGACTTCTTAAGTCACAAGACAGTACTGGCAGCACAATTACTGATATTTTGGGAAATGAAGTTTAGCGATAAATCGTGAATGCTGTATTTTAGAGCTCTTCCGAGTTTTCCTTTATTGTGGTTGTGTAATTCCGAGATCTTGCCTTAAAATTTTTGGTTGTGCCCTGAGCAGCCAGCTTGTGCTGCTGCCAGGCCACTGACCAGCATTTCTGGTGTGTTCCCAGAACAAACTGATGAAGCTGCTGCAGAGGTTGCCCAGCGGTGTGGTGAGGAGGCTGCACCGCGAGCGCTACAAGAAGGTGACCTGGTTAACTCCTGTCCCTGAGAGCCACAAGCTCACGGACCAGGACGTGACAGACTTCGTGCAATGCATCATCCAGCCTGTTCTCCTGGCAATGTTCAGCAAAACTGGAAGCCTGGAGGCTGCCCAAGCCCTGCAGAACCTTGCACTGATGCGTCCTGAGTTAGTAATTCCACCTGTACTTGAGAGGTAAGTTTTGCGGGAACACTGCAGCTTCCGTGTGCCCTTCCCAAGAANGACACATCTCCTTAGTGGCCACACCAGATGTCAATATTCACTTCTAATCCATGATTGGTTTGACTACACCTTCGTTAAAAAACTTCCTTTCTGTCAAACCAGGACAAATTCCGAGATCTTGCCTTAAAATTTTTGGTTGTGCCCTGAGCAGCCAGCTTGTGCTGCTGCCAGGCCACTGACCAGCATTTCTGGTGTGTTCCCAGAACAAACTGATGAAGCTGCTGCAGAGGCTGCCCAGCGGTGTGGTGAGGAGGCTGCACCGCGAGCGCTACAAGAAGGTGACCTGGTTAACTCCTGTCCCTGAGAGCCACAAGCTCACGGACCAGGACGTGACAGACTTCGTGCAATGCATCATCCAGCCTGTTCTCCTGGCCATGTTCAGCAAAACTGGAAGCCTGGAGGCTGCCCAAGCCCTGCAGAACCTTGCACTGATGCGTCCTGAGTTAGTAATTCCACCTGTACTTGAGAGGTAAGTTTTGCGGGAACACTGCAGCTTCCGTGTGCCCTTCCCAAGAAATAAATAGGAAAAGCAGTCATATTAAATAATAAATGAACTGCTTGCTGTGAATGAATGCCTGCAGTGGGAGGAGCTGCTGATACACCCTCCTGAGCAATCACCTCAGAATGGGAGCAAGGGAGGACGCGATTTTTTATTTTAATTAATTTGATTTGTTTTGTTGTTTGTAGTTTGGGATTTTTTAAGCACCTGGCAAGTAGAATAGTTCTGGGAGCTGTTGACAGCTTGGGTGCTTTAGGGTAGGCAGTGCTCAGGTGGCTTGCATTTCTAGGAGCGTTTTGTATCCGATAGTGGGTGGATCAGTTGAAAAAGCAACTTTGTATCCTTTTTCATAAGCCACCTGGTAGGTTCCAGAAACACGGGATGCTTTTGTAGCAATAATGATGTGTTTTACATTTCTGTTTGGTTCAGAGCATGTTACAGGTTGTTTAAAATCACTGGCATTGCTGGCTTTGTAATTGCCAGACTGTGTGCCCCTGTGAAATACTTGGTTTGTACTATTTCTAATGCCTAAATACCTGAAATTTCCAAAGAAAAAATGTTGCTCCTTCCTCCTCCACTGAAAGCTTTCCTCCTAGCCCCCATCCACGTTCCCTATGCAGTCTCTTGTGCTTTAACAAAACAGCAGAGGAATGAGTTTGGTTGAAGAGCCTTTCCCATGTTCCACACCTCCCTGACTCAACTGTTTGTAAAAACTTGATAAATCTGCTCTTCTACAAAACATCCCAAGCCCAGCAGTTCCAAGCAGGACAGCAGTGCTGAGTAGGGCTGCCCTTTCTGTTTTGAGACCCAATGTCTGCTCTGTAGTTCAGACTATCCCTGGAATGTTTGCCTTGGCTGCAGTTCCAGATTATTTGGGTGAGCTGTGCTCTGGGTGACGTAGGGCAGTGGTAGCAGGGTGACTCCTCTCTGAGCTAGAGGCTGTTGGTAACAACAGGAAGTGTTGTTATGCAGCTTGCTTAGGGAGTATTAAATGTTAAAAAAAAAAAGGTTTAAAAGTCACAGTAACTTCCCTCTCTATTCAGAGGCAGCCAAGGCACATTTTCATGTTTGTCACAAGAACCTTACAGCTGGCATTGCCTCAAAGTCCAAGCAGGGAAATCGTGGTAGCTTTAAATGCAGGAGCACAGGCATTTCTTGATTCCTGTGCTGCAGCTGCTCAGAAGGTCTTTAATCTTGAGCTGGTGGTGGATAGCACTGATCCAGTGGAAGGAACATTGTAACAAAACAATGTTAAATCCCTTGGAAAATGATGAGAAAACAATTTTGGAAACAAGAAATTTTTTTGTCTTTAATGCAGAAAATACCATGTGCCGTCCACTTCTATTGTCTTTGAAGGCTTTAGAAACATTACTGTTGCCAATCTGAGTGCCTCCCATTTTACAGAACATATCCTGCCCTCGAGACCCTGACAGAGCCTCACCAGCTCACAGCCACCCTGAGCTGTGTCATTGGAGTGGCTCGGAGCCTGGTGTCCGGGGGGAGGTGGTTTCCTGAGGGCCCCACACACATGCTACCTCTGCTGATGAGAGCCTTGCCTGGGGTGGACCCAAATGACTTCAGCAAATGCATGGTGAGTGTACAAATATTGCCCTTCTTTAGGAGATGACCAGCCAACTAACTAGTATTATATTTTATACAGGAATATTTTTCTATTTCCGTGTAAGCAGGTAGCTCCCATGTCCAGAATTTATCAGCCTTTTTTTCCGCACAATTTTATTTAAAAAATTAATATTACAAGCCTCTTTGGCTCATTGAACAGTGCAGAGTGATTGTGAGAAGCATTGTACTGACTTCTTGGGCAGCTGTGAAAAACTAGATTAAATAGCTGCTCCACACCTCCTAGCAAATATTCCTAGTCTTTTAAGATCAAAAGGAAGCTCTTTATCCCTAGGTTTTCATTATATTAAGTTATAAAAGTCCATATTTTCAGAAATTCATATTAATCAACTTAAAACAATGTAAATATTGGGGGTTTGTAACTTTAAAGTTCATCACAAAATAATGGCTACTTTACTTACAAAGTTGAGACTATTTTTACAACGCTGCCTGCTAAATTTTATATATGAAATCTGAAATAATGTTGAAGTTTTAGGGTGGAGGAATTGGGCTCTGGATTTATTTTATTTTTTTAGTATAGTTTGCTTTAGGTCCCATACCTTAATTGTAAAAGCTTTTTAATGTGTATATACGATAACCCTCATTAAAGAGCTGTGTGTACCTCTTAACAGATTACATTCCAGTTCATTGCAACATTTTCTACTCTGGTGCCTTTAGTAGATTGCTCATCTGTATTGCAAGAAAGAGATGATCTTTCAGAGGTAAGAGTGCTGGGTTGGTGTAAAAACAAAGCTGTGACTTAGTTTTCAGTTTAATTTCTAGCAGTGTATGCAAAGATATTAATCCTGTTTGTTTCTATCAGTGGAGCTGACACCGGTGTGCAAATTTGCTTTAGCAATGCTTCTTAGTCACAGCTTGTTGTAGAGAATGTTTAATTCAGGCAGTTTAATGTTTTTATGTCAAAACTAAATTGCTCAGGGCCCTGTGTGGTGCCATTTGACTCGGAGCTTTCCCTGTCTTGAGGAGGAGACTGGACTCTATATTTTTAAATAGTGCATTAGATTTTTTTCCTCCCAATTTTTCAGGGCTGTTTTCTTCCTAAATAAACCCTTGCTTCTCTTTAAAGTCCTGCTTCCCTTCCCTGATTGAGATTCCATTGCTTTCCCTCCAGATACTTGTTAATCTCTTCCAGTCAAGAGATAATAACAGCATTGGACAGTGAGTCTTATCCCCCTAATCACCACACCTCTTTGCTCCTGGGACACTTGGTAGCTCAGAGAGCCACAGGCTGCCCAAATTAAAAGGTGAATTTCATTGTCCCAGAGCTGCAGCACTCAGAAATGAAGAGGAGTTTGTACAGTGAATATTTACTGTCAATATCTGCCAGGAGAGCAGGTCTGGCAGCACCCCTGGCACTCGCTGACCTCCTGCTGCAAAGGAGGATCAGTGGTGAGGCCAAAGGTTGTATCCATGGAGGCAGACCTGATTTCACCAGAGAGGTTATTTGGATACACATCCAGGCCAGGAAATTGGGACAGGACGGTGTCAGGGACATGTAATAACTGTTTCATGGAGCACTTGAGTCTGTAGGATGGGAAATGCACGGGAGGATGTTCTCACTTGGACACTGAAAGTAGTTAATACAGGAAATAAACTTTATATTATGTTTCCTTAATAAAGCCAACCTAATGTGTTTCCTTTGTGTTGGAAAACTGTAGGTGGAAAGAGAATTGTGCTCTGCATCTGCTGAATTTGAGGATTTTGTGCTGCAGTTTATGGATAGGTGAGTGAGCTAAGGATAGGGAAAAGCTTGGCGTTAAGAACTTCATAAAACTTTCCAGTTTCACTTACTAACCCTGCACTTATTGGGTTTCTGTGTGTTGTAGATGTTTTGGACTTATAGAGAGCAGCACATTAGAACAAACCAGAGAGGAGACTGAAACAGAAAAAATGACTCATTTGGAGAGTCTGGTGGAACTGGGTCTCTCTTCTACTTTCAGTACAATCCTTACCCAGTGTTCAAAGGATATCTTTAAGGTATGTAGAACATGGGCTTTTCATCCCTTTTAGGAAACTTAATTTTGGGTTGGCAACAACTGGTGCATTCAAATTCTTCCTTCCTTCCTTCACAAATGTGAACTTCCACATTTAACCAATGAAAGGGCTGAGGGGGGAGATTGACTTCATGTCAGTTTGGTTTATGATTTTATCCCAGTCACTACAGAGCTGTCCTGCAAACTGATGATAAACACAAGGAGAAATCATTCCAACAGTTTATTTTATCCCTGTATCAGTTCAGGTTGTGGATTTTCATGTCTTGGTGGTAATGCTGTCCCACCCAAGCCTCTGCTTTTCTTTTCTCTCTGTCTCCCTGCCAGTTCTTCACCTGGGCCAAAGAGGCTGCTCAAGGAGCTGTGTGGTTAATGGGATCAGAAAAATAACCTGGATTAAAATAACTCAGAGGGAGAGGGTGGAGAATCCGGGTTATTGCATGGACTGCTTCTTTCCTTGTAGGCTGGGTTAGCACATTTCTATCTACTTTAATCTCTCTCTATATATATATTCGGAGATGCCAGGTTTTGTACATTTTGAACATTGGCACGTTGGTATGATTTTTGTTTGGAATCTTTTGGTAAATATAAGTCTTAAGTTAATTCTTTGTTGTCATTAAGTATTTAATTTATATTTTCCCGGTTTGTCCATTATTCAAGTATTCATGGGATTTACATTTTATATAGTTCAGCTTGCCTTGCAAAGCATTGGATGGAAATAATCTGCTTTTAAACACACTGGCTACTTAAATAGTTGCTACTTAATTCCCTATTTATGTGTTAACTAAGGAATGTCTTGGCTTTTCTTCACTGTGACATGTGAAATAATTTTTCCTGTCATCAGCCTGTGACTTATTCTTGGAAAACGTTTTCTGTGTAGTTTCTCAGAATCACCCTAAACTTCTGTTAGTCATCAAGAGTTATCCACCTCCTCTCTTCCCAAAGGGAATGTTTCAGGCTTTCCACAGAGCTTCTTTCTCTGTCTCTCTATTCTGATTTTCTTTTTCATATGAATTGTGGGTTTCTGGTTTAAAAGAATGCAGGTTTATGTAGACATATCGCCTTCTGTGTAATATCAAACATTTTGGGATACCTAATTTGCTTTTTTCTTAAAAAGCAACCTCCATCTTTTTGTCCTCATTTTTAGGTTGCCTTGGAGAAGGTTTTTAACTTTGCTGTTTCAAATATATTTGAGACAAGAGTTGCTGGTCGAATGGTTGCCGATATGTGCCGAGCTGCAGTAAAAGTGAGAGAAAATGCTTTTAACTTCACTCCCCCTCTAGTTTAAAAAAGAAAAAAGCCAGTGCTGCTACTTTTTCCTGTGTAATATCTATATTTTTTCACGTAAATACTAGTGGCTCTTAATATTATGTCTTCTAAAATTGGCTGGTTGCATATAGCAATATTTCAAGAGGTTAGCTCACACAGTATTTATCTTGCAGTTACGTTAAATTTAGGTTTTATTGACTGAGAATCATGAAGTCAGGCTGACTCTAGGTTGAATTGGAGTTGGGATGCAGTCTAGTCTTAGATATTTATCAGTGTATGTGCTGAGTTCCCCCAAGATACTCTGTTTTAAAGTGGATTATTTCTGGTGCTGTTTGCAGTGCCGCCCTGAGGAGTCCTTGAAGCTGTTTGTACCACACTGCTGCAACGTCATAACTCACCTCACAGGCAGTAAGTGTCTAGCATTTCCGGTGTTACTGGCTTGCTTTGGGGTTGATTTTTGTTAAACATGAAAATAATACCTAAAACTTCTGGGTGTTTTCCACAAGTTCATTTCAGCGATGGAAAAATCCATTACTTCATCTAAAAACCCCAAACCAACAGTTGGGTAATTTCAAGGCCAAAATCTGTCAGGTTGCAAGACCACAATTCCTTAAAAATGTGGCAGTTTGAAATGTGTCCAGACATTCATCAAATTCAGGATGGTAAATTGGCTACAGTGACTTCCAGCTGGACATGGGTGCAGTGTGAGCTGGGAGTCAGACTTTGGGATGGAAGCACCTGGGTTCTGATGGAGCTCCTTTGGAAAACTTGGCTGCAGTGGGGTTACAGCAGTGCTTGTCCCTTGTTCCTCTAGATGATGATGTATTACATGATGAAGAACTAGATAAGGAGCTGCTCTGGAATCTTCAGCTTTTATCAGAGGTATTCCCAAAACCGTTCTTCCCATGCTTGTGTGTCACTGCATCCTGTTTAATGCCCCTGAAAGAAGAAAAAAAATAAACTTCTATTAAAGCAAAGTAAATGTTGTATGAATGGCACTGCAGAGCTTCTGGTTTTTACCTAACTCTGAATGACACGTGAGTGGCTGTTGTTTGAAGCAAATAAGCAGTGTTGCATGTGGAATGAATTAAAGCAGTTAATGAGGGGGAGTGAAAGAAGAGGGATCAATGCAGGGAGAAACATAAGAAGCTTTTGGTAAATATCTATTTTTTAATTAATTTAAGAAAATATAGGAGTATTGCTAGATAATTTGGGATAGGATCAAGCAGGTGGTGTTGCTGAAACTTTTCCAGCAGCTGTGGAAGCATCAGTTCATGTGCAAGTTCAGTGGGAGCTGGAGAACGGAGCCTGGCCCAGCTGGGCTGAGCAGTGGGACCCTGTCCAGGCCTGCAGGACCAAACTGATGTTTGCAATATCTCTCTGTGCCCCCAGATCACTCGAGTGGATGGCAAGAAGCTGCTACTGTACAGGGAGCAGTTTGGGAAGATACTGCAGCGCACCCTACACTTAACCTGTAAGCAGGGTTACATTCTGTCTTGTAACCTACTGCACCATCTTCTTCGTTCTGCTACACTTATCTACCCCACAGAGTACTGCAGTGTGCCAGGTGGCTTTGACAAGCCTCTTTCTGAATACTTTCCTATCAAGGCAAGGATTTTCATTTATTTAGGATTAGAGGATTTGACTTTTTTTTTTGTTTTTTTGAAAAAAGCAGTCGTATGCTCTTACGGTTTTATTTGGAGATTTCTGACTGGTGGTAGCAGCCGTGGGAAGTGATGCTTTGGGTTTTGAAATGTAGAGCAAATGACAATTAATTTTAAGTATATTGATAGCCACAAATGAATACTGACTGTTGTTTGAGTACTTTTAGAGTTTTGAGTAGTTTTATATGACTTATTAGTGGTTTATGATGTGTGTTTTGCCATGATTGCATGACTACAATAAGTTAATACACAGCAAGGAGATGTGGTGTTTTACAGGCCAGCCGAATAACAAATAATGATTCTACCCTGAGCTTGAGATAAAATGAAAGCAGAAGTGGCAATATTAAAAGTTACTGAAACTGTCAAAAGTCATGTGCTGCTCTGCTGTTAAGACTTTGAGGTCAATTTATCAATATTCCAGTTTGAAGGCAGCAGTTTTCAGCTGGCATGTTTCAATATACAACTGCATTTTGCTGAAAAATGTTTTTCCATCATTCCCAACAGCAGATAATCTTGTTACTGGATGCTAGTCCAGTTTTACAACTGATAATAACATCCCGTTGGGCCAGTTAAAAAAAAACAAACAAAAATATCCCAAATGCCGAACACAAAAAACCCTCAGCAAAACAAACAAATCAACAGAACCCCCCAAAACAACAATCACACAATTATTTTAAATTCCTCCTCTGAAACTGAAAAAAAACTCACAATGACTTTGCTGTTCTCTATGGGAGTATCAAAAGTCTGAGTTGTACTTAAGAACCTGTCTGAATTTGTATCCAGTCAAAGGAATAATTAAGTTATATCTCAATTAGACCAGTACAGTCCTTTTCCTTTTAGTGCTTCCAGATACGTGTTATTTTCTAGGTCTGTGTAGACATATGTAGGATTGGGATTTCTGTTTGATTTTGTGATGGTGTTGTTTTTCCTGGAAATGTCAGGATAACTACTTTAATTTATAGCAGTAGCTAGTTCACATGTGTTTGGGGGGGGTTTGGTAATATTAAGTGCTAATTTTTTAAAAAACACGATTTAAATAGCTGATTAATGAGAAACATCTTTATTTACAACAGGACTGGGGTAAACCGGGTGACCTGTGGAACTTGGATATCCAGTGGCATGTTCCCTCATCTGAGGAAATAAGCTTTGCTTTTTATTTGCTGGATACTTTCCTGCAGCCTGAGCTCACCAGGCTGGAGCTCTATGCACTTGGAGAGCTGGAAATGTCCAGGTAGGATGCAGAAGGTGCATTTATCCACTCACAGGAGTTACTGAGGAGGAAAATCCTATAATGTTGCACTTTGATGTTATTCCAAGATTTCTGAAGCTCCTAGTTCAGCTGATGATAATGGCATCAAAATTTCCTTAAAGTAACACAGAAATCCAAGATTTCTGAAGCTCCCAGTTCAGCTGATGATAAGGGCATCAAGATTTCCTTAAAGTAACACAGAAAAGAAGTTATTCACATTTTGCATTTTAATTTATCTTCAGACTGTAAAATATTCACTCCTAAATTATTTCCTCATCCTCCCCATGGTGGGAAGGAATTGTCTTGGCCTTGGGGTAAGGGCTTGTTTCATAGGTTTTATCTGAGATTTAGGTAAAATCCTTCAAAGCAATTTTCATATTAGTTTATCTGCACAGTTTTGGAATATAAAATCCCCCACCTTTTCCAGAAAATGAAGTTCAATATTGGGGTCTGTAAAAGAATTAGGTTGGCTTAAAAAAGCCCAGCTTGATTTCTGTAGCACTCCCTCCTGGGTGTAGAACTGATGCAACTAAAGAAAAAACTTGCATAAAACATCACAAAAAAGATGTGGTTTGTCGTTTATTTTCAAGCAATTAGCAGATAAATAACCAGGTTTTCCTCTTTAAGAGATGATGTGCAGCAGTCTCTTGCCATCGTGCACAACTGCCTGATTGGCTCTGGGAACATTCTGCCTCCTCTCAAAGGAGAAAGGGTGGCTCATCTGTAAGTAACATTTCTTTTATATCCCAAACATTCTCAGTGATATGTTCCTTCATGCTGGGTTTTAGTGCTTTTTTACTGCCGTTGTCACACAACTGCTGCTGGAAGCTACTTTTAGGGAACACTGATAGTAAATATCAAGATACAGAGAATTCACTTGTCAGGAAAGGGCTCAAACGCCCCTGTCCTTCCCTACAGAAGGAGCCGTGTGTGTTTGTGTGTGTTCATAGGCTTGACAGACACCAAATTTCTGCCTGTTTAATGGAACTGATGAGGTTCTGTTAACTGGGAAATAGAGATTCTGGGTTCAAGGTGGCCTCAAGGTGTCCCTGCCTCTGACAAAGTCTGACCCAAAGGGATGCTTCATGTATAAATGTGAGAACTGAGATTTACTGTTGGTAAATCCAGAAGTCTTGGTGCTACTGGCATGAAATTTAACTTGTTAAAGTGAATTAAATGCCAGTGAAATGCACATACTCCATGATTTCTGTAACGTGTAGTAATACTTGGCTTATTTTCATCCAGGGTCCCAAGCCTGGTGTCTTTGGAAGAGACAAAGCTGTACACTGGAGTTGAATATGGTGAGTAGACCCCAATTCTGTTCAGGCAGGCACTAAGTGTTGTTTTCTTCTTTTTAAAAAATTTCTTTCTTTTTATTTGTTTTGTAAAAACAGTGGGTTCTTTTGGAGACCATAATTTTGATTCTTCTCTTTGTATAAATGGGATTTTGTGACCAACACCAGAGTTCTGTGTACACAAAGTTTTATTTTCAGCAGTGATACATGAGATACAGATCTGCTGCAGGAATCTGGCTGGGGATGGAGAGCTCTGTGTGTTCCTCAATTCCCATATGCTAAATGAAACTTGCTGAACTTAGAAATAAAACCAACAGTCAAGGCAGACAAAGAAGGTTGTGTACCTATAAAACCCAAGCAGCTGAGTTGATAAACTGATAAGAGCCATGTCCTTAGATATAACAAATGGTTATTTTTATAATAGCTCATACTGCCAGTTCTGAATAGTCTGCTCTGGCTTTCCACTATAAATTGCTTTTTATGGTGTTGTATAATAAACAGAAATGTTTTGTTCTCTTTTAGATTTATCCAGGGAGAATTACAGAGAAACAATTGCAAGGGTTACAAGGAAATTGCTGCGTAAGTTTGATCACTCCTGTAACTAAAACCGTGTCCTACTTCAGTATGATTGCATACATGAGGAAATGGTATTGTTTACTTTGCCTATAGTTCCTAAAGTTAAGCTTTGCAGAAATAAAATTATTGCTAATTTTTAAAGCTCTTTTCCTGTCTGATTATAAATTTCATTTCTCCCAATTGCAGGCTACATTCTTGATAATTCAGAAGATGATACCAAGTCTTTGTTTCTAATAATAAAGGTATGCTTTACATTTGTAAACCTTAAGGCAGGATGACTTGTTTTGCAACGTAATCATTCTTGTCCTCTCTTTCTTTCCACAGATTATCAGTGATGTTTTACAGTTCCAAGGGTCTCACAAGCATGAGTTTGATTCACGATGGAAAAGCTTCAATCTAGTGAAAAAATCGATGGAGAACAGGGTCAGTGACTTGGCTTGGTGAAGCTGTGGTTCCTGAGTTGCTGATATGATACTGAAATCTAAACCAAATGTCTTTTTTTTACAGCTTCAAGGAAAGAAACAACACATCAGAGCCTTGCTGATTGACAGGGTTATGCTGCAGCATGAGGTAATTCTTCCCCTTCAGTCCCCATAATTTGCTTGAAAAGCTGCTTTGCATAGTTTGCTAAATGTCATCATAACAATATTCCTGCACTGGTGCGTTCTTTCTATGTGTGAAATGTAAAAACAATCTGTCCTTTCTTTGTGCTCCCCATGAATTCAGCTGAGAACTCTGACGATGGAAGGCTGCGAATACAAAACTTCCCACCAGGAGATGATCAGGGATCTTCTCTGTTTGTCCACGAGTTCTTATGGGCAGGTGAGGAGCAGCCCCTTTTAAACTGAGATTTATGGAGTGTTTTGTTGGTCTCTTCAAGTAATTCTGCATCTTAAATCTGTTGTTCTGGCTGTTTGCTTTTCAAATAATCTTAAAAACACCTCGTTTCTGGCAACATGAAGAATCTTCTGTAACTTTGTAGCTGTTCTCATGTGAATTCCAGAAACAAGCCGTAAATTTTTATAAGCAGGGTGGGGTGTTTACAACCTTCCACAAATAATTTTGTTGCTGTGCACAAATACATAATAAAAACTTTATGCGTAAGTAACTGAAATGGATGAGGATGTTATTTTTATCTAGTAAATTTTTCGTTTCAGGTCAGAAGTAAAGCTCAGCAAGCATTCTTCACAGCTCTGGGAACCTACAATTTTTGTTGCAGAGATATCATTCCCTTGGTTCTGGAATTCCTGCGTCCCGACCGGCAAGATGTCACTCAGAAGCAATTTAAAGTACTGCCTCATTAACTTGGTTTTGTGGCTGTCTTTTGAAAGTATTTTTACATGAGAATTTTTAATGGAGAAAGTGGGATTTGCTTGTTTATCAGCATGACTGATATTCTCATGGCTAATAGGCATGGCTGGTGTAAGGCATTATTTGTATTAGATCTGTTTTCAAGAGAAACACTGTGTTTAAATATGTTCCCTGTGTGCTCAGGTATTACCAAAATGTGAGTTAGCACCTATTTTTAAGTTATGGGATGGAAATTGAAAAGCTGTAGTCAAGGTGAAGCAGCTGTGAATCATCTCCTCTAACATAATTGAGAAATCAGGCAGCCAATCTGTGGATAAATTAATTGGCAGGGCTTCCAATCTCATTAAATGAAGAGGACTCAGTGCAAAATCTTCAGTAATTTGACAGTGAGGCTGAATGTTTATGGGACATTTTAATGATTTGGTAGCTGCAGCTGAATTTTTATTCTGTGTGGGTGTGTGCTTATGTCGATATCACGGATGAGCAGTGCTTTAACCTTCCCAAACTCCATCTTCCATTCCACAGGGTGCCTTATATTGTCTTCTTGGGAATCACAGCGGGGTGTGCTTGGCCAATCTGCACGACTGGGACTGTATTGCACAGACGTGGCCAGCAATTGTCTCTTCTGGGCTTAGCAAAGCCATGTCCTTGGAAAAACCATCCATAGTCAGACTCTTTGATGACCTAGCAGAGAAAATCCATCGGCAGTATGAAACCATTGGACTGGATTTTGCAGTGAGTGACCAGTTCCTTGGTGTTTAGGCTTGTCTGTATGGACGAGGAAATTCTGTACTCTGCTGATTCCAAAGCAGAGACATTAAAAACTTGTAAGTCCAAGTCTCACATCTTTGCACTGTCCATCAACAGGTTCCAGAGAAATGCATGGAGGTGGCTGTTCTGCTGCAGAAGTCAGGACAGCCAAGTTCAGAGTTCACAGCTGTGGGATCGGAGGAAATTCAGTTGGGAATTCAGCGACAGAAGGAGAAGAACGCTGAGGCTCTGAGGTGAGTTCAGCTTCCCTGCACTGCACATTAAATGTCATCATCGTCCAAAGTGGCTAAACTGAAAAATCCACAATGTCCAAGGATTGTTTGGCTGCATCTTCTCTCTACACTTCTATTTCCTCTTTGCCTCCTCCTTTTCACCTTCACAAACCTTTGTTGAGGAACTTTTCCTCTATTTTTAATGGATCTCTCAGTACCATGTGGTTGCTAACTCCCTCTCTTTCTCTCAGGAACTATGAAAATTTGGTCAACATGCTGCTGGACTGTGTGGAACAGAGAAATCTGTAAGTCCCCCTTTTTGTTCATGAAAGGGTTTTTTTGGAGTGGGTTGGAGGTGGTTATATGGATCAGTATCCAGGAGGGCAGTTAGCATGGTCTTGGATTTATTTGCACTGGGAGCTTGATTTGTTAATATAAGGCATCATCACACCTTGGAGCTAAGCTTTTTCCTTAATTAGTCTGGCCTGTTAACTGGGGTTTTTATTATTTTTTTTAATTAAAAAAGCTCTGGTTCTGTCTGTGTAACACTGACATCTGAATAGATTCTAGTTGTTCCCATAGTATTTGTGTTAAAAAACTTACAAAGAATATCCCTATAGCTTTTTTCATTGTGTATTTTACGTTTTTACACCTGCTGTTCCCAGAACACTGGAGGTTAAATGAGTTAAGCTTGTTAATTACAGCAGCGTCATTTATTTATGTACTTGCATAATCTTGATACATATAATTTCTGAGTAAAACCAGCACATAAACTTTGGTATTTACACTCTGTTTTGAATATTTGATTTTTTTCCAGGCCCTGGAAGTTCGAGCACATAAGCATTGGCTTCCTATCCCTGCTCCTGAGGGATGACAGGATCCTGCCCACCCGTGCCATAAAATTCTTCGTGCAGTGTCTCAACCACGATGCCATTGTGGTTCGGAAGGTGAGCCCAGGAGAAGGATCTCCTTTGAGTCTGCAGCTCTTTGGGGTTTACATCAGGTGCTTGTGGGGTTTCGCTGGGATAAAGCATAAAAAATGAGGTGGAACTCCCTCCTCCCCCTTCCAGCCACGCACGTGTATGAAATTCCCAATCCAAGAAATGGCAGTCTTGGCAGCGCTGTAGCGTGACATATGTAAATCTGTAAACTGTGAAAATGTGGGATGGGCTGAGTCCTTATTTATTTCAGAGTTCTTTTGCAGAATTTCTTCTGCATATGGCTGCTTTTCCCACCTGCAGTTTATTTGAACAGAGCTATTGATGTGTTTCGTTTGTTCTGTTGTTGCCTCAGTGAGGCCCACAACAAACCTTCTTTGCCCCCCCCCAAATTATTAAAACAGTATTAAATTCAAATTATTAGAACAAAATTATTAGTGAGGTTTTTCTGACCTGTAAAGCAAGTCATGTCTGTATCCCCTGAAATAACCAGGATTATTTCCTTATGGGTTCGTTCCACTGTTCACTGGGTTTTTAGGGATGGTGAGGCACATCCTTCTGAGGGAAATGCATGGAATGGATGCATTAATGGCCATTTTTTCCTTTTCTTTAGGTGGCCATCTCAGCTGTGGCTGGGATTCTTAAGCAGCTTAAGAGAACACACAAGAAAGTGCCCATCTGCCCTTATGAAATAAGTAGGTTTTATTTAATATAAGACATATCTTACATTTACCCTAAAATGTTTTTTAAAGCTTTCCTGGTTAAATTAAACATAGAATCACGAGCTTTTCTTTTCTCCCTGGTTGCTAATGTTCTAAGCCAATAGGGAAATACGATGTAGAAGTAATATAATCGGTAATTTTTCACTTTGGGGTTTTTTTTTTTTGCTTCTGGGGGTTTTCTCCTCTCCGAAAACCTTGTAATTTGTGAGAGCAAATTGTGTGTCTCCTTTTTAATTTTTATATATTTTTATCATTTTTATACATGTTAATTTTGATTTTCCTCTTGGATCAGGCGGGAGCCCGAAGCCTTCCAGCATCCAAGCTGGTGACAGAGCTGACAACCAGTGGCTGCACTACAACAGCCAGAGCCTACCGAAGACCAAGGAGGCCTGGGAATCCTGCTGTTTTGTGGAGAAAACTCACTGGGGATATTACACCTGGCCCCAGTGAGTAGCATTAGCATCGAGGTGGAGTTGGGAGAGTCAGCAGGAAAAATTCCATGGGAAATGAAATCCTGTTTTATTATGATATTTATATATATATATATATGTAGGGGTTTTTTTGATTGAACCGCAAAAAAACCAATTTATTTTGTCCTTTGTGCTCCTTGCTTGTTTTACAGTTTCTGGGTGGGTTTTGTGTTGGTTGGTTTGGGGCTTTTGTTTATTATTTCTTTTCTACCCATTTCTCTGTATATGGGTTATAGGCACAAATTCCACGTGGCTGTTTAACTGCTGCTGTTAAAATGAAATATGCATATTGGAAATTACATAAACGTAGAGTAGTCTAACCCTAATAATTCTGAATTGCTTGTATAGCAAACCTTTAATAACAAACTTGGTTCTGTTGTAAGTTTTCTTCTTTAAGTTTCGACCTTTTGGAGTTGAGGATAAATCCTATTTGATATTGAGAATATAAAAAACAACCACATAGCAAGCAACAACATGTGGTAGTGTATTTTTATTTTAACATATTATTACTTATCTCTTTATTTTGATTCTCAGAACTATGACAGTTTATGCTCCAGTTGAGCAGCAACCAAAGCTTGGGCGAAGGAGAGATGAGCTGACAGAGGTAAGAGCTGCAAGTTTGTGGGGTTTTTAATAGTACTGCTTCTTTCTTCTCTGAATATTGTCCACAGGTTACTGTGCAGATCCCCACAAGATACTTTTAATTGTATTTTTCTACTTCTTACTGTGTCAGCATACAAGAAGGAATTATTAATTTAATGTATTGCTTTTTTTGTCAGGGGTCACGGAATAATTGTATTAATGAGGCCTTTCTTGTTGCCTTTCAAATCATAATCAGAGTTGAGAGCAAGGTCATTAATGACAGTGGGAAGGACTAATTTTTAGGGCTTGTGATAATTCCCGATAAAATGAAGGGGCAAATGGGATACCCAAGGCATGATATCTTTCCTTGAGAATGCAAATGAAACATGGGACTTGGAAAGATTGGGATATCACTGTGCCAAGCAAACACCTCAAAGCTAATCCTTTTTTTTCTTCCTGTTACAGGCAGAACAAATTATATATGATCACTTTTCTGATCCCAAGTTTGTTGAGCAGTTAATAAAATTTTTGTCTTTAGAAGACAGAAAGGGAAAGGACAAATTTAATCCTCGCAGATTTTGCCTCTTCAAGGTAAGGGGAGTTCAATCACTAAATTGCTCACGATTTGTTACAATTCCCAGAGCATGGAAAAGCCATAGACTGCTGGGCTCATACTGCTGCAAAATGTTGATTTTTAAAGCTGCTCTGGATAATCCTATTAATCCTCTCTTCTGATTAACTACTTAGGGAAACATATTTAGAGTAACGTAATAGTCTGGAGGACACTGGTGTATAATGCTGTTAAAAAAAGCAAAGTGATTTCACTTTCTATGTCTCCAAACTCAAGTGTTTCACAACTTCATGATCTTCTTGGGAAGACAAGTGTTTTAGATAATTCCTGAAGACCCTTTCCCCTCTTGTTTTCCAGGGCCTTTTCAGAAACTTTGATGATGCCTTTTTGCCAGTTCTTCAGCCCCACTTGGAGCAACTGGTCGCAGACTCCCATGAAAGCACCCAGAGATGTCTAGCTGAAATCATAGCTGGCCTGATAAGAGGCTCTAAACACTGGACCTTTGAGAAGGTGCTGGAGCAGTATTTTTGAGTGATTCTTAGAAGTTAAGGAGTTAATTTTGAATTATTAACCCATTTAAACAAAGCTGAGGTCTTGATTGCCAAACTTGGAGCACAATTCATTGCTTGGCTTGGTGCCTGTTCTTGCCAGGTGTTAGGAAAATGTTCCAGTGTTAAAAGTAGGGACAGTTTGCTGTTAAGGAGCAAAGCTGACATGGTTTGTAACTTCCAATGGGAATAAGTGCTTATGTCCACCTTGGACTGTTAAATATTTGTTTAATATAGGCCTAGCTGTCCATGCTTAATCTCTATAGCAAAAAATAACCCTGGGACAATCAGTACAAAAATAAAGAGGGACATTTTAGTATCTGAGCTGGGTTTGAGGTCCCTAAACAGCAAAATCTTGTCTTTTGTGTTTTTGCTGGGCAGGTGGAAAAACTTTGGAATCTTCTATGTCCATTGCTTCGAACAGCTTTATCCAACATCACAGTGGAAACATACAATGACTGGGGCACCTGCATTGCCACCTCCTGTGTAAGTATCCCATTTTTTGTCTCCTAAAGCTGGATCCACTGTGGATTAACATTCCTGCAGTGAACTGGGAGCTGTGGTGCTAGGCAGCAGGGTCAGTGATAGGCCACAAATATCTTGACTCAATAATTCTTTCAAGTCACTCAGCCGAACTCAGTGTAGTTTGTCAGCCAGAACGCTAATTAGCAAAATTCAGACGTGGTTATTCAGATATGTCAAAAACGAAGCTAAAATTCCTTCTATTCTCATTTTATTTACCAGTTAATTAGAGCTGTGTATAGTTTTGTTGGGGTTTCCTCCTATTGAGGTTCGTTGTGAAAAGATGCTGAACATTGCCCTTGCTTAATCGAATAAACCCGAGGGATGCAAAGAAAAAATATCTGTCATAACTTTCCTTGTTTATACCTTATTTTATACATTAATTACATTTTAAAACCCCCTAATTTGCTTATATCTCTGCTCCCTCTTCTTTTCCAGGAGAGCAGAGATCCTAGGAAACTGCACTGGTTGTTTGAATTGCTGTTGGAATCTCCACTGAGTGGCGAAGGAGGATCATTTGTAGATGCCTGGTAAAATAAATTTGAGCTGTTTTATTGTGGTTGAATAGAGGAGGAGATACAGCCGGGATAAGCTGTATTGAGAGGATGCTGTGCCAGCTGCCTTGTAGGGGAGGGGAACAAAGGCACTGCTTTCCCCACACAACGGCAGGTTCTTCATGATTATTTTTTAATATAACTGATAAACAGGATGGGCAGGTTTGGGGGTGGCAGAGCAGCAGTACTGTTGTTTCACTGGGCAATTTTTACTCATCTTTGCTCAGTGAAGGACACTCTGATGCACTGGCACACAGGTGCACATTCCCAAACAAAGTCTGGAGGGGACTGGGGAAGGAGGAATGTTCCGTGTGACTAAAGATGAGCTGTTCTGATTCCCAGCCGCCTTTATGTGCTGCAAGGAGGCCTGGCCCAGCAGGAGTGGAGAGTGCCAGAGCTGCTGCACAGGCTGCTCAAGTACCTGGAGCCCAAACTCACCCAGGTTTACAAGAACGTCCGAGAGAGGATAGGAAGGTCAGTGTTGTCTGCTGCAGTCCTTGTTGGGTTTTAACTCTTCGTTTTATTTGTTAATTGAGTAGCTAAATAATTGCACCGAAAAGCATTAATGCTTGTAACAAAAATCACATACATTATTAACAGACTTGCTTCAGAAATTTCAAATGACTTCTCTATTTTTGTCTTTTATTTGTAGAATCATAGAATGGGTTTGGGTTGGAAGGGACCTTAAAGATCTCCAGTCCCACCCCCTGCCATGGGCAGGGACTCCTCCCACTATCCCAGGCTGCTCCAAGCCCCGTCCAGCCTGGCCTTGGGCACTGCCAGGGATCCAGGGGCAGCCACAGCTGCTCTGGGCACCCTGTGCCAGGGCCTCACCAGTTTATTGTCTATGTTTATGTATGACATCTCTAAAGCTCTTAAAAAAACATTTGGTTTTAAATAACTTTGAAGTGGAGAGGAATTTTTCTCTTAAGTATTAACCGTCAAAGACAGTCACCCAATTGATCTCAGATTGTTTGGAGTTCACAGGTCACTGTTCTCTGGACAAGAGTTGTGCTCACTGTGTGTTCCTGCTGGCTTGCTTTGTTTTTTTAGTGTGTTGACCTACATATTCATGATAGATGTTTCCTTGCCAAACACTGCTGCAACTAAATCTCCTCGTGTCCATGAATTTACTACCCGGATACTTGAAAACCTCAAACCCCTCATGGAAGCAGATGAAGAAATCCAGAATCATGTAATGGAAGAGAACGGAGTTGGTGAACAAGATGAGAGAACTCAGGGCATTAAACTCTTGAAAACAAGTGAGTTAAGGAGATCAAGGAATGGGGGATATTTTGGGATATGATGATTGATGTCTGCAAATTGCGTAGCAGAATTGTTAATATTTTTCTTCTTAGTCAGTGATTGCTTCTCTTTATTCAAACAGTTCTGAAGTGGTTGATGGCGAGTGCAGGACGATCTTTCTCTACAGCTGTCACAGAGCAGCTCCAGCTGTTACCTTTGTTTTTCAAGGTACATCCTTTAATTTCTCCTTTATTGGCTATGTTTGAATAAAAAAGGCTTGTATAAATATACTGAAGTTATTTTATTTATATATATATATTTAATATTCCAAGGCCAGGTTGGATAGGGCATTGAGCAACCAGCTCCATGGAAGGTGCCCCTGCCCATGGCGTGGGGGTGGAACTGGATCCTCTTCCAGGTCCCTTCCAACCCAAATCATTCCATGATTCTCTAAGGGACCTTGAGTTATTTTCTTTTGTTCCCCGACTACACAATTCTTTCTAAGCAGCTTCCGTTGTTCTTCTAATTCTTGTATTCTTTGAATCTGTGTCATCCAGTCTTACCTCTCTGAAACAATCCATACTTGTGTGCTCAAAGTGCACAAACATCAATAAATTACCCAACAATAATCTATGTGACCACAAAATAAAGGTTTATTGAAGTGAAAGGGAACTCGATAAACTTCCCTTTTCTCTCCGTTTTGGACCTGGATCTAAAACCTGAATTTAATTGGGTTTGATACCAAGAGAATGGCAGTGGGAACCAAAGTCTCACGAGGACATCGTGGTTATTTACTGAGAATATTTAATGTCATATTGATTGTTTTTCCCAGTTAACCTAATCTTTCAGCATTACATTGAACACATTTTTCCTAGACAGCCGTCCTTTCATGAGATTACCTTGCTTTGAGGATTTTGCTCTCACCAGTGCCTGTTTATTAACAGGGTTTTGTTCCTGCTCTTATTTAGATTGCACCCGTGGAGAATGACAACAGCTACGATGAGCTCAAAAGAGATGCTAAGATGTGTTTGTCCTTGATGTCTCAGGGTTTGCTGTATCCTCAGCAAGTGCCTTTGGTACTTCAGGTGCTAAAACAAGTGAGTGTGGTCTAAACAGCTTAAAGCTTTTCATCTCAGGCACCCTCTGCTTTTTATTTAAAAGTGTACAATACTTACAATTCTAAACAAATCAAATACTGATTTAGATCTGGAAGAGTTTATTTAAAGTGTTTTAAAACACTTAGTAAGTGTGTCTTGTTTAACATTTAAACCACTTAATTTTGATAACAAATTGAAGAGCATTTTGGTATAGTAACATGTGGTTCAGTAGTGGATCACTTTAAGTCTCCTCATGAGCATAAAAATTCAAAATCCAGTTTCAGAGTGAATCTTCAGCTAAAGAACTGCCCTTTAATCTGATTTTTTTTTAGGGTTTTACAATATATGTCTGTTTAACAATCTGCTTTGGAAGTGAAGCCTGTGAAAATTATTCCTGCTTTGGAGATAAAAGGTGCATGAAACCAAATTACCTGAATAAAGGAAGTTCTTTGCAACTGCCCCCAGAAGCTTTTTTCTTAAATATTGTTCACTTTCCGTCAGGGGGCTGCTTTCTTTGACGTTTCTACCTTCTCTCCCTGATTTATTCACTGCAGACAGCAAGAAGCAATTCTTGGCATGCCCGATACACCATCTTAACCTACCTCCAGACCATGGTGTTCTACAATCTCTTCATCTTCCTCAACAACAGCGAGGCAGTCAATGACATCAGGTGGCTGGTGATAGAGCTCCTGGAAGATGAACAGCTCGAGGCAAGTGATCCCTTCTCTGCACTGCTTTCACACCACTGTTTTGTGCCTTTGTCAAGTTTTATGGAAAAGCTGACATGTAAATTAATCCAGGAGGTATTTCCAGCTCAGCTTTCTTCCTAGTTTGAAAAAGAGCTTTATAGGATTTGTTTCTTTCATATTCATTCCAGGAAATGAGTTGATATTAAAATATTCCATCAGTGGTTTTTTTTAAAGGTTCCATTGCTTCTACTTTTTCACAGAATGGTGCATTGCTTGGAGCTTGGTTTCGGTACATGAAATAGGGATATTATTAATTTCACTATAAATGTGTGTTGGTAGAAAATTCAACATCCAGTAAGGTCAAATCCCTTCCTGTGTGAAAAGTGTGTGAAACCACTATTTATTTATTACTCTATAGGTCTGCTTCCCATCTAATCATATCATATCAATGACAAAAATACTCTTTGTATTTATATCGAGAACTACCTAGAACTGAGGGACTTGCATTAAATGATGTGAATTTAGGTCATGTTTAAGCACAATGAAGAATCTTTAGTGTTAACCTCCTGCCTGGCCCATCTCCCCTGCACCATCATTTCACCTGGTGCAGTTGGCAAATATCAATGAAATCCTACTTTTGGGTGCCTTTTCCCTTCTAGAAGAAAGAGTCTGCATCCCCTTGCAATCCTACAGAAGTTGTTTGTCAGAACACTTACCTCATCATCTCACAGCATTTTGAAAAATGCCTTTTAGTCACTTGAATGCAATTTATCCAGTTATTGCAAATGTACCATATTACCCCTCTGCACCGCAGAGGTGCAAATCCAAAAAGCCTACCTGTGTTCATAACCACTCTGGATCATGCTGTTGCCATGGAAGCTTTCACTCTTCTCTGAAAAGTAATCTTCTTCTTTCTTGGTAATAACTGACAAGATGCAGTATCCTGCTGAGTAATTCCTGTGCAGCTTTTGGATGCTGGATTTTTAAGATGACAATCATTAGCTTTAACTAAGATTTGGTGTCTTTGCTCTGAGGTTTGGGTTCTTGGATTTTAAGATAGGTTGGGGTTTTTGTTTTTTTTTTTTCTTATTTTGATACAAAGGGGCAGACCTGATGATGATTGTTTTAATATGCACAGCACTCATGTCTTGATAAGCCTTTTTCATATTGCACTGCAATTTTGCAGGAATGAGAGTATTTTCCCTCTGTTTAAGTAGCCCCTTGGAACTTCTGCAGTTGGGTTTGGCTGGTGCTGTTGAGTGGTTTTTTTCTGATACTGTTGCACTTTTATAGACCTTGGTCAGTCCCTTCTGACCAAAAAAACCCAAACCCCATAGGTGATGGGGAGATTCCTCTGTAGTTTTTATATTCTGCATTTCACCATGAGTGTGGTCATTTATAAATTATTTAGTGCCAGAGGTGGTGAGTGATCAGCTGCTTCATGAGTGATTTTAAAGGCTTTGCTTCCAGGTGCTCCTCACAGCAAAGTGTTCCTTCTAGCTGGGTGATTAATTTAGAAATTAAAGTGGTTGTAATACAGGGAGTAGGGATGTAAATGAGCCCAGCTCTCCTGGGAGCTCGCTCACTTCCCAGCCGAGCTGCTTTGTGTCTGCCTCTTGTATTAGCACATCATGTCTCATTTAATAGCTCAGCTCTTCAGGGACTCACAAATTGCTGATAAACAACACTGCCAGCCTCTCACCTCGTCCTTCTTCACTATCAGCAAAGGAGATCACGTTAGAGTAGTACCTTGTAGAAATTTAAATGGAATGGGCCGGAATCTCAAGAGCTTATTTGAACTTCCTCTGTTTAATTATTGCAGCTCTTGCAGCTGTACTTACGGTTTTGTGAGGCTCAGAACATCATGTTCAAGGATGTGATTTATTATTATAATCTGCTGCATTGGATTCAGAGCAATGGGAGATGTTTGTGCTCCACAGAGACAAATGTTCTGTTTGCAGTTACCCGTGACAGAATGTACCTACCAAAAATCGGGTGGCAGCATCTCAACCAGTTGATTTGGTTTGCAAGTTTGTAAATGTTGGGAGGCTTTTGTCAGAATGTAATTTTGGAAAGTGGGAGTGAGTTTTGGAGGCACTCCCAAGTTAAATACAGTTTTACACATCTATAACTTCCTGGCTTTGGGAGATTTGAGGAGATGAGAGAAATTAGTAATACTGCTGGTTTAGTCACTTGTTTCTAAAAGCAAGGTTGAGTTCTCAGAATTCACTACAAGGTGCTGTGGCTAGTTTAAAAGGAATGGAAAAGGAGATCTGTATTTTGAATGGCTTGGTAATTAGATGAAAGCTAAGTTTAGTCTTGTTCTTTGGGGTTTCTGTGTTACCCTTGAGAAGAATATTGTTCCAACCTGGATTTCTGGTTTTATTCATGTAGTGCAGAGCTCTGGTACTTGAGACAAGGAAGTATATCATGCTGGAGCATTACAGAACTGAGTTGTTGATCATAAAGTTTGTTTTGTTGCTTATTAATCCAGCATCTGTTGCATCTTTCAAAGAATTCTTGTGCTATGGGTAGAGCAGAATCCGCTGAGTTTCTGGAAGATTCCTCCTGCCTTTTCTTGGGAAAGCTCTTCTGCTTTTGTCAGGGGAAAAATGTGATGCTTTTGAATAAAGCCCACTTTAAAACCGACATCAATACAGAGCCTGTTAGGAATTTTGTGAAGCAGGTTGATTATTTGGTCCCGGTCAAACTTTGTTGTTAAACTTTCTAAAGCTCCTCTACTGACAGTGGAGTTAAATTACACTATTTGCTTGAGTAGCAGGTCACTTTATGGCAAATTTTGTGACAGTATTACAGCAGAGCGTGTTTCTTAATTTTAAAGAGCCATATAAGAACCTATTAATAGCAGGATAATACTTCAAAGGCTTCTGCTGATTAGCGTTTGCTCAGTTAGGGTGGCTGGGTGTGCTTAAAAGGGCAGTAATGGCATAAATAAAGTGAGTTCTGTCCCACCTGTGCCCAGGTGAGGGAGATGGCTGCCACCACGCTCAGCGGGCTCCTGCAGTGCAACTTCCTCACCATGGATGGGCCCATGCAGACCCACTTCGAGCAGCTCTGCAAGATGAGGCTCCCCAAGAAGAGGAAGAGGGACCTGGCCTCAGTGGGGGACACGATTCCTTCAGGGGGTAAGGAAATGTTTCCAAGGCTGAAAGCAGCTCAGGAAGAAATCAGTGTTTTGTGTTACATAGACCGCCATAGAACTTGATTTGCAGCATAAATGGTGAATAAGAATACACAGCAAAAGCAAATACTTTTATTATGCATTCCTATATTAAATTAATTTCTTATTCTTTTAGAATTAACATTAAAGAGGTTTTTCCAGTTTCCAGTTCACAGAGATAAGGATGCAGGTGATGAGGGATAGCAAGTTCCTCAATAAATAAAGTTCCTTGGCTGTCACAACATGGTTTCACTCCTTGCCCACCTTACCTTCTATTTGTTAGCTGTGTGGGTTTTTTATTCTAAAAAAAAAATCCACAAAACAACCAACCAAAAAATAAAAGAGAACAAAAACCCCCTTAGTTAACCCTGGTTTGGAACTTTGGCTTCTGCCTGGGCATTTAATGCATCTGAGTCACAGTCATTTGACCCCAAAATGGGTTTCCATATTGTCCAGTAGCTCTGGGATTTGAGAAAACACTCAATGCCAAAACAGGGAACATGGAGATGTTGTTCATGAGTTATTCCTGAGATTCTTTGAGAGAGGGAAGCTCATTTAAAAGTGTCCAGCAGTTGCAGATTGATTTCCAATGGAAGAATGTGTAAAAAAATTGAAGATATGAGAATGAATCTGGGATTCTTGAGTAAGGAAGCAGAACCAATCTGGAGGTCTGTAAGTTTGTGTCCATAGAACTCTCTGGATTTCTACAGAAGCTGGAGGTCTCTGCAGAGCCAGGGGTTTGCTGCTGATTTTCTTTCACTGATGTGGGTTGATGCCCTGGTTTTGCAGACCTGGTGAAGCGCCACGCCGGCGTGCTGGGGCTCAGCGCCTGCATCCTGTCCAGTCCCTACGACGTGCCCACGTGGATGCCACAGCTCCTCATGGATCTCAGTGCCCACCTCAATGATCCCCAGCCCATTGAGGTAAAAATACTGCACTTCTCTATTCAGCAGAGCACAGCTGAATACCTGTGACTCATTCTTGGTTCTCTTTTCCTAGAAAAGCATAGGAAACTATTAAGAAATTTAATTTCTGCTGCTTTTTACCAAATTACTCCAAGCATGGACTGCTTTTAAGTATTTTTTGTGGTAGATCTGTCCATGCTTTCAAATTTAAAGCATTAAATTGAAAGCTGCAAGAACTGTATTTATAATGAGGAAATGGGGGGTGGTTTTCATAAACATGTCCCTTTGATGCATGCCATTCTAGGAAACATCAACCTGAACCAAAACATCAATCTGGAATTTTTAAAACAAAGTGTTATGAGATGCCCTAGAAATAAGTTTTTAAAGAAATAGTTGCCTTCAACTCTTATTTTTTGGTCCTGTCTGTTGAGTTTTGTTGACCTTTGCTGTTTTAGCCAGAGGAGTGAGATGAAGAATTCCTTAGATGTTTTCAGACCAGAACCACCCATTTGAAACACCCAAGGAAAAGGCAGTGGGGGAAAGGCACTTGGCTTTTATTTTATAAGAATCTCTAAAGGTTTCCCAGCTCAAAATTTTAAGTCCAGGAATCCTTTTTATAAGAATGTTGGAGTCATGACCCTGGTCAGAAGACTAACCAGAACTGTGAAAATTAAAATCCTGCGCTGAATTCCCCAGAGCCCTCCTACCCTCTGAGTCTGCTCCACCCCTTGGTGGTACTGAGCAGTTGTGTTTGTTGTATCCAACGTTGGTTTTGGTGTGGAGCTGGGATCCCTGACTGACAGAGCTCCATCCCAATTGTGCTGGCAGATGACTGTGAAGAAAACGCTGTCCAATTTCCGGAGGACCCACCACGACAACTGGCAGGAGCACAAGCAGCAGTTCACGGATGACCAGCTCCTGGTGCTCACTGACCTCCTGGTTTCACCCTGCTATTATGCATAGGTGGGTCAGCTGATGGGTTTTGGCATAAATTTCACTCTTAGGAATTCTGCTCCGGAGTAGGGAAGAATCCTTAACCACAGGGAAGATGCTGCAGCCAAGTTTCTGGCCCTTGCCCGCCCCTCCAGCGGTTTTGGTCAGATTTATTTTGATTAAATACTTTAAATATTGCCCGTCTTTCTGTGCATCCCTGTGCTTTGCTAAGACATTTACACTTCTTTTCTTGAATATTGATGTTCCTTTTCTCCATTTTCTGCCAGTTGGCTGCCTTTTAAATGCATGGCAGTGTCCCTAAAGCACTGCTTTGTACTCCTGATGCCTCTGAGGACTTTACACCACCCAGTCCAGTCTATCACCTACACCTCAGAATGGGGAATGGCTGCTACCACTCGGTTTCCTCTTCCACACTCTGGCTTTGCTGCCAGGGCTCTTCACACAGGCATGTCCCCAAAGAGTGAATCCATTCCTGGGGTTTCTCTTTGTTATACCACAAGATTCCCATCTCTATTGTGTTGTGATGTTTTGTGACAGTATTCCAAGAGAAGCTTTAATTTATCTTTTCATATAAACAAGAGCATGAGGCAGTATTTGTGTTTCGAACTCTTTTCTTCTTTCTTTTCAGGTTTCTCCTGGGAAAAATGAGGGTGTAGGAATTTTTCTGCGAAATAAAGGAAACTCAAAAGAAATTGATCATGTAGAGAACTTTGTGCTGGAAATCCTGATGCCTAATCAAAACCACTTTTAAGTACAAACATAGAGACCTGGTTCTATTCAAAAGGAATTTCACCTCCCCAGGGAGCAGCTGGGGGAGCCCTGAGGCTGCACCTGCAGGGCCTGATCATGAGTCCATGGCAAGACCCTTCTCCTTGGCCTGCATCACACGTCAGTCTTGTTTCTGTTTCCTTGCACACAGTGACTTACACTGCACATCCCTCACCCCCTTCTTCTGCCCCCTGTTCCCAGCATTAAGGATATGCAGAACCAGAGAGTGCCGCAAACCGGAATTTTCTCAGCGGAGCTCTCCAATTCTGCCGATGCAACTCCTCCCCCAGTCTGCACACAGCCCCGGGAGCCTGCCTTCCTCAGAGTTTTATTTTTCACTCCTGGGATCTGAGTACCATCCAGTCCACCTCAGGGCAGCATTGCCTTTTTGTATTCTCTCCCTTGTGCAAATGTAAATAGCTGAGCTCCGTGCAGTGCAGGGGTGGCAGGGTGCAGCACGGGCAGCTCCTGCTGCCTGGCCAGGCCTTCGCGGGTGTCTTGACCACGTGTGGAATAAAAAAAAAAAATCAATGATTCTCTGCATATTTTTAAGGGGGAAAGACTATGGGTGTTTCCACGTAATTAGAGCCCACAGATAGGAAATGATGGACTGTTAGTGGTGGTTGAATTCACGGAATGAAACGTTTGCCCAGTGTGGAAAGGCAGTTTTTAACAGTGTATTCTCCTAAAGATTGAGCAAGCATATCTCATTTGAAGATTGTGGAAGCTCTGTGTTTTTTTGCCTGCAGCTTTGTTCAGAGACTGGTATCAATTGGCTGTTTAACAACCTGTTTAATATGTGTTACATAGTTGTAAAAGACTGTATAAATTGTAGAGGCATTGCATTGACAAAACATTGTACAGTTTGCAACCTTTTACATAACACCATTGTGAGATTAATTTGTAAAGATTCATACTTAGATGTTAATACAGTAGTGGTTCTGGCTTTTGTATCAAATCAAATGCCATTCTTAGTTTTTTAAATTATTTTCTTTAACAGAATATCTCTTTGTGTCTGAGAGGGTTTGTTTTGCTTTTCCTGTATCTCATGACTGTGTCTCATTCAGATTATCCTGCAACACGTGTGGCCATTTCACAATGCTGACAGCACATATTCTGGTGTGATCCACTCATAGAATGTGAGGTACATGGAAATAACTCATGAACTGGTGTGTGTTTCATCTTTCATGCAAAGCCCCCCAGGAGCACTGAGACCTTTGTGTGGCTCATCCCAAGCTTCCAAGCACAGCAGTGCTCCTGGGGCAGGATTTAAAGAGTGTCAGCACACGGACGTAACCACTGTATAGCGTAGTGCCAAAATTATGATTTCAATTGTGTACGTAGTTTAAGACCCAATAAATGGACTGTTTGTAACTACTGCATCTTCCTGTATTTCTAAAGAGGAAATTTGTTGGTTTGAGACCGTAACGGGTTTTTTTTACAGTGCTTTTGAGCTTTTGGATGAAGCCTGTGTTTGTCCTGGGATTTGGTAGTGAGTTAAGGCAACATTAAGGATTAATTAAAGCTCTTGTTCTAATGTCTGAGAAGTCAGCTTTTAGTTTTGGAAAAATACCGTGTACCAGGAAAACATTTGTTAACTGCTGGGAACTGGAGAAGCTACTTTGTGTTGGAGAGGGTTTTGCTAATAGAATGAAATCTTTACAAGTGATGGAAAGCATTTGCAGCAGAGGATCATCTTTAAAGGAGGCCTTGGCTGGTGAAATGCTGGAGCAGATATTGCACGTGCTGTTCTGCAGCTCTGCTGCTTTGCACTGTACTTGGGAATTTCTTTCCTCAGTCAGGGTGTAGCTGGAATTGGGTGCAGAATGCAGTGCACTGTAGGGAATCATACTCTGGTCAGGAATGGCATTAATTCCCAACACCTTATAAATCCGCAATAAATTGCTTTATCCAAACAGATCACCCAGTAAATAGAGCACCTGTTCAAAAATACACTTCTATAGGATAAAACACACCTGTGGTCATGTCAGCAAACTTGTACTGATTGACTTTTGGTGAGGGGAGGGTTGTTACCTGTCCTGAAAATGCAGGAACAATTTTTTACCACCAAATCTTCACCTACAATTCCATTACTGGATTTATTCCCTGTGTTTCCCCAAGCAACACTCACATCCTGAATTCTGAACTTCCATCACTGATGTCTTACACTGTCTCTTCCCTAAAGTCGTTTAGATGAACCAACTGCAGTACCTCAGTCTGGACAGGGGGAGATTTCTAGCAGAAGAAGAGAGAATTTTTCCCCTTGGAACAGGAAAGGAGGTGGAAAAATACCTTGGAGATGGTTTGATAGCCTCAACATCCTTAGCGACCACCTGTCAGACTGCACAGATACCTACAATCCACCTCAGTGAAGCACCAAGGAAGGGCAGAGATGTAAGGCAGAATTTGGGGGGTTTGAGAGGTGTTTTGAGTTTTGGGGTTGGGGTTTTTTATTGGGTTGGGGGGAGGGGGGGTTGGTTTTTAAGAGCTCAAGTTGCCAGTGATGTACTGCTCAGTGACTCTTGCTAGAGCATTAAGTGGTGTGATCTCCCATATTTCCATAATCAGGTTAGGTATATTTGATGCTTACCTTGATAAAAAACATGTAAGAAAATTACCAAGTAGGCAAATAAGACTTCTAACCTGTGCTTTTGGGTGGTGCCACAGTCTCAGCACTGGTGAATTGTGTTGCTAACAAGTTCATGTATGGGTGGGTTTGGGTTTTAATTAAAGAGGCAAAGGGATGAAGTTCCTTATTTCTGGTATATTATGACTGTATTCCTGTTATGTCCAGGTGTTTCCCTCTCCTCCTCCTTACTTCTTTCCCAGGCTGCTGGGACTGCTGTGCTGGGCACACTGGATGATGTGATGTCTCCTGTCAGTTTTTCACAGTTAGGCATCCCCAGCATCCCACACCCTGCTCAGTCTCACACTTCCTTCCACAGCTTCAGGCTTCCCGGAATCCTGCAGCAGAGCCTCCAGCTCCCTTTTCCCCAGGGCTGTGGAAAACACAATAATCTGGTAAGATGCAAGAGAGAAAATAAAGCCACGTGGCAGTAGAAAGGTTTGCTGGCCACTGTCCTGGGAAGATTTTCACTCTAACCCTGCTGTGAGTCACCAGCTGATGTGTTTTACATCTTCATGGCATCCTGCAGTATCTGGAAGACGATTTCTGGGGATTTCTAATAAAAGGAGGGGGATTTCACCCCAGCCTGCTCTAGGCTTCCAGGTTGCCAGCAGGCAAAGGAATCCATGCTCCAAGGAAGGGGTTCCAGGTGGTTAATCCAAGGCGAGGTCCTCAGGCATTGGTGCAGGGGTAGTTTCACAGCCTGGTTTAATGTCAAAGACAAACTCCATGGAAGATGTAGACTATTGCTGAGCAGATTTTGCTGCTGCAGATGGAGCTGGACACACATTTCCCTTGCAGAATAAGAGATGCCATCATTTCTGACTGGCATTCTTAGGAAAGCCAGCAATAAACCCAATAAATTGGTTCTAGCAATAAGTGTACTCAGATTACAATAAGTCCAGGTAGAAGCCCAGCTGAGTTCACCCTGAAAGGGTTCTGTTGAAAGCTTTTCACTGCTACTCTAATTTATTCTCTCCTGGCTTTTATTTCTATTTTTTTTTCTGGATTAATTTCCTCTTTTATTATTCCAGCTGCTTTCCCCTAGAACTCTTTTGTTAAAATCACAAGGTACAATTCTTAGACTGAGATGGGGGCAGATTTCAATAATTAAAGGTAATTTCCAGTAAATACCTGTAAAACAACACTGTTGTCAAAAATGCCTCGGGAACATTGTTTCCCCTTATGCAGTAGGAACTCCCAAGACTGAACAATGAGAAGCTTGATAGGTGTACAGAGTACTGGATTTTTAAGAAATTAGTTTAAGGAACGGCTTGAGTGCTGCAAAGAATGAATACCTTGTGCAAGGTAAGTTATTGCTCTTGTGATTCCTGCCTTGCAAAACAGACTTTCTTCCGCTGCTTTTCTCCCCCAGCCAAACTTTGGCAGTTCTTTTAAAAGCTAAAAAGTCCTTTTCAAAAGGGACGGGCTGGTGAGACACTTTGCTGTGCCAAAGGGGCTGGGCAGGGCTTTGTGCTCCCGTGGAGATCCTTTTTGTCTCTGCTCATTACCTTCCTCCCTGAGAACAATCCCTTCTCCTTTCCTGCTGGAATGTTTGAGGCTCTCAGCCTCTGATCCAGCTACATTTTCCCCCTCATTTCAAACCACAGTTAATAACTGTAGAGGGGTAACACATGTAAACCAACCCCACTCTTGCCTTAGGCTAATATTTTGTTGCTCTTGTTTAATCCCATACTTCAGCGTTCTCTGATGTTTATAAATAAGAAAATCCAAGGAGGGAGATCCCAGCTTGTCAATGAGAAAGCAACTCTTCCTCAGGAGGGCCAAGATTCACCCACAGATTCCAAATGAACCACAACTGGAGAACAAAAATACAAGTAAGGGAAAATAAGTGGCAGCCAAGCTGAAAGAAAACATAACTTGAAGCCACAGAAAACCATGTTTTTGTGTTTGGACCTTCCCCCTCCCATATGCAACCAGTTTAAGGACAAAACCAAGCCAAAATGCACCTGCCCAGGTTGCAAGGCACTGCTGCAGCCAACTGCTGGCATTTCCCCGGAGAACAAATCCACGCCCATTCCCCCTGGGAGTGTGTTTGGCAGGCAAAGGCTCAGGGGCCAGGCTGCTGTCACCAGCCAGAGGGTTATACAAAGATTGCTCTGGGGTTTAGAAAGGAATGTATGTACTGCTCAGTGACTAGGTGGCACTGGGAAGCTGTCAGGTGTCAAGCTTGCACACTTGTGGCTGTCTAAATGGTTCTACAAAGCACCTGGGGTAGGGGATGGTTATTAAAACAACAGATTAATGTATATATATTTATTGTGAGACCGGTGCCATGCATAAGTCAGAAATACTGGATCTACTGTATTTTCATAGTGCTTTTGTGCCTTGCCTGGCTGGATTTTGATCTCTTCCACCTGGATTTCCAGTGCCATGGAGGCCTCTCAGCTGTGTCTGCCTCAGAGAACATGTGCTGAGCGTTTCCTCACCCTCATGGCCCTGTAAGTACTTCAAAACCATCCCTTTAATGCTCAGATATCCAACGCTCTCCATCACTACTATATTTGTGATAGCAGTTGGCAGCAAACAGATAAAGAAATGATGCTGATAATGTTTTCCCTCCCCATGGGAACATAGAAGATGTTTTGCCTTAGATCCTGTGCTTCTGAGCAAATACAAAGAGCACCCTGGGCCCACTGAGCTGGCCCAGGAAAGTAATGCAAAAGTGCAAGCAGGGCAGAAGCTGTCATGCAGAACCTGGATGTTGATGCTGAACAGGTTTGGGTTTGGGTTTGGGGCAGGTGTTTTGTTGGTGCACAGTCAGCACAGATCCTCTGCTCTGGGAAGACCCCACCTGGAACACTGCATCCAGCTCTGGGGTCCCAGCACAGGAGGGACACAGAGCTGTTGGAGCAAGTAGAGAGGAGGCACCAAGATGATCAGAGGGATGGAACAGCTCCGCTGTGAGGAAAGGCTGGGAGAATTGGGATTGTTCAGACCGGAAAACAGAAGCTTCAAGGCGACCTAATTGCAGCCTTCCAGTAGCTGAAGGCAACTTACAGGAAAGATGGGGCAAGACTCTTTACAAGATCGTGTGCCAGGACAGTGTAGAATGGCTTCAAATTGAAAGAGAGTAGGTTTAGATTGGATATTAGGAAGAAATACTTCCCCGTAAGGTTGGTGAGGCCCTGGCACAGACTGCTCAGGGAAGCTGTGGCAGCCCCATCCCTGGGAGTGCCCACGGCCAGGCTGGACAGGGCTTGGAGCAGCCTGGGCCAGCGTAAGGTGTCCCTGCCCCTGGCAGGGACAGGAACGAGATGGTCTTGCAGCCCCCTTCCCACCCAAACCCTTCTGTGATTCTCTCGACCACAGTCTGTGCTGCTCCAGCCGCTCGCATCACCGCTGCTCCCCGAGCTGGAGCGGCGGGGATGCAGCGCCAGCGGGGCTTTCGGCAGCTCGGTGCCGCCTCCCCCGGGTCCGCCTGTGCCTGGCGGTGCGGGGCGGCTGCGGCTGTGGCTCTGTCCCC
>WEIT01040338.1:0-19744 GCA_013389985.1 Dryoscopus gambensis | reverse complement strand
CCCCCAGGGCTCAGCCCTTCGCGGGGCCCGGGGCCGTGCCCGCCCTGTACAGGACCCAGAGCTGCACCAAGCCACCCCACGGCCACGCCAAGCTCGCTGGCCGGCTCCCGCTGGCCTCGGCCGTCAACCTGGCCACGGGCAAAGACTCCAAGGCGGTGGTGACGTGCGTGGTCATCGTGCTGTCCGTCCTGGTGTGCTGCCTGCCCCTGGGCATCTCCTTGGTGCAGGACATGCTGTCCAGCAGCGGTGGCTTCGTGCTCTACCAGTTTGAGCTGTGTGGGTTTACCCTCATTTTTTTCAAGTCAGGATTAAATCCCTTTATATATTCCCGCAACAGCGCGGGTCTGCGGAGACGCGTGCTCTGGTGCCTGCAGTACGTGGCCCTGGTCTTCTGCTGCTGCAAGCACAAGACGAGGCTTCGAGCCATGGGCAAAGGCAGCCTGGAGGTCAACAGGAACAAGTCGTCCCACCACGAGACCAACTCAGCCTACATGTTGTCTCCAAAGCCTCAGAAGAAGGGTTTGGAGCAGGCGTGCGGTGCCAGCCACTCCAAGGACAGCGTGCTGAGTCCCAGGGCGTCCGCGGGGCAGCAGCACTACGGGCAGAGCAGCTCCACCCCGATGAACACGCGGATCGAGCCCTACTACAGCGTGTACAACAGCAGCCCCTCGGCGGAGGTGAGCACCCCGCACAGCCTGCAGCCCGCGGGCTCCGCCTTCGCCTTCGCCAAGCCCTGCATCCCCGCGCTCCATCACTCCAGCAGCGCGGGCTGCGACTGCGGCGCTGCTCCCGCCAGGCACGTACCGCTGCCCTCCGTGTAGCCTTGGCACCACCCAGCCCTTCCGGAGGGTCCCCTGCTCTGCTTTGGGGAGCAATTGCTCCAAACTCCATGACACTGCTGCCAACGAACACAAAACGCCGTTCCCGTTTGCGCTTGAGGCAAACGCGGAGCTGTCGCCTCCGTGACGCGCTCTGGAGTTCCCGTGGCGAGCCAGAAAGGGGGATATTTTAGGTTTGGAGCTGTTTCACGAGGGTGGTTTTGTTACTAAGTTTTACTGCTGGACAAGTAAAAAAAAAATAAGTAGATGCCATAATGACGTGGTTCATTATGTCACAAGGCCAGGTTGGACGGGGCTCGAGGTAACCTGGGATAGGTGAAGGGGTCCCTGCCCATGGCAGGGGATGGAACTGGATCATCTTTAAGGTCTCTTCCAACCCATTCTATGATAAGGCAGAGTATTATAAATACCTTGTATTTTCAGCAAGGAAGAACTGAGGAGATGCGAGGTGTATTTGAGTTTAAACTCTTCCCATTGCAAAAGGTTGGAAGAATCAGCATTTTTCAGTAATAACAGAAGCCCTTTCTCTTCACAGGGTGAAGCCCTGGTTGTGTTGAGGTAAATGGCAAAACTTCCATGAACTCAGCTGAAGTTCAGGAATTCACTCTTGGCTTCTTCAAGTGGGACAAGGCTTTGTTTGGTCAGTGTTATATTTCCACTGGGGAGGGACATTTGGGAAGTGTGGCATTGGAATAAACCTCTGCAGTATACATATTAATATCTGCTGGACATTGGTTGTAATGATGGTGGCATTAGGTATCCCAAAGTAATTTGGAGAACTATTTTACATCTGATAGAAATAACATGCACTACCTAATTATTTGCATTACTTGAGAATAAAGATGAATTTTGCAATATTATGGGATCGATACACCTGGAGGAGCACAGTCACCTCTAGAATTCCCTAGCTGGTCAGCTGTCAGGCACAGAGTTGTGTTGCTGCTTGCTCTTTTGCCCTTGACTTCCTATAAATTGGGATTTGGCTATTCCTGACAGGCAGAACTGACAGCTGTTAATATTTTTAAAATGAGAATGACAAGGTTTTGAGCTTTTGTTAAGAAGTCTAACATCAGTTTGATTTCACATGTCTGCTTAGAACTTTTGTCTGTTGGTCTACACAGCAAGCAAATAACAGAAGTTAAATATTTTTTTAATAAATCCAACCATTTGTGTTGTCACTTACTGTGGGAATTCCCTGGGAGACAAAACAATTCAGGGGCATTTAAATTCCTGACAGTTCTTGCTCTGAGTGGCCAGATCTCTTCCAAACAAGCAATCACCTTTCAGCTTCTGTGGACTTCAGCAGAGCCTCAGTGTCTCCAAAATAATCGTGCCACAGACTTTTGATGCCTTGCTATAAGAAAGTGCCACACCTTCAGGAAAATGACAGTGATGGGAAGGTGATTTGTTACTTTAGAAACAAGAAATGTCCACATCATTGCTGTCTGTGAGTTGTTGGTTAAGGCTTTTTGTTAACTAAACTGTTTCCAAGATTCTCCTGGAACACTGTTCTTTGTTTAACACTGAATATGAATTAATTCTGGGTAATTCAAACCAGCTTTCTTGCAATAAAAAACAGTGTGAACAACTTTCTAATACAAATGTAAAATTGAAATTATTTCCATAAGTCTTTTTTCTCTGCCCAGATATTTTTTCCTCTAAATGAATAATGTGGTTCTTTGTAAACTGAGTATAAAAGGTAATGAAGAAGTCTTGTTTGGCTGTTCTGTATTTGAATTTCTCTTCAGTACAAATTGTACTGGATGGAGAAATATACATGAGGCAGTTTGGGGGGTTTGCTGTGTGTATGTGCAAATTCTCCTGTGCCTTTAGATCACATGAACTTCATCACACGTTTCAAAATTAAACCACTCACACCTCATAAATAATTTGCATTGAGTATTCACATGGGAGTAAAGCAAGAAGGGGCCAAGCAGGAGGTTTCCTTGCCTTTATATGATAAAAGAACTGAAGTCCCCATCCAAGCTCTTTGTAACTTGCTCTCTGTTAACTCCTGGTGCCAGCTCTGCCCTTAACACCACCCATGTAATTAACATTGTGTTAATCTGCACAGTGTCATAGTGCCAGACAGGAAGGTGCAACACCTTTTAATCTGCAGGAGGGACAAAACTTCATTTAAGTTGCCAGTTGTACTAAATAACAGTTTTGTGGGAGGTTTATGGATGTAGCAAATCAAAATTGGATTTTGAAAGCAGGTGCAACTTTGCAGTGCATCATGAACTGAAATAATCAAATTTTTGGTAAAATAATTGGTTTAGACTCCTCTGGAGTGTAACTTCTCTTTTTTTTTCCCTTAGCCCCTTCTATCAGAAACCTGCTGAGCACAGAAGCAGTAAAGAACCAGTAAAGCTCCAGTAAAGAACCAGTAAAGAGTCACTGCAAGGTTAAAAAGCAGCAATGGAACTGAGAGGGAGGCAGCAGAATGTGGAGGTGGGAAATGTGTGGGAAGAGAGGAGGTGAGAAATGTGACCACGGAGTGGTTTAAAAAGAGGAAAGCATAAAGCTTATCAGAAAAACAGCTGATGAATTACTTGGGGCTCATTAATCTCATCAACAAGTGAGATTAAGTTCTCATTTGTAAGTTCTGTTTGCTTAAATGAACAAAAATGTTTGTAATATTTTTATAATTCACAGTCTTTTTAAGCCCTAGATCTCTGTGGTGAAAAGAGTAGGCTTTTTCAGCTGCTGGCCTGCAGGATTGTGGGTTTTACCCTTAATACATAAAACCTCAAAGCTGATGATGCCAAATCATTTTGCTGAGGAAAGGTGGGTTTGCACCGAGTTCCAAGGGGTCTCTGTCAGTGGAGATGTTTGTTTCATGTTCCCCCTTTTGGCAGCTAATAGGTTGGTATTGGTCTTGTTTTGTCACAGCAGAGCCAATTCCTTTTCAGAGTCTGTGTTCCAAACATGCTGCACACAGACATTCTGCATTCCTGGATCTGGGATCTTTGCTGGGAAGTTGTTTGGGTTTGCTCATCATAGGAACAAGTCCAGGCTGTGCTAAACCAAGTCATTTGTCCTCACCTGGTGTTCATTTTCTGTCACAGTCTGTTGATTTCCCTTGAATGTGAACGTTGGATCAGCTGAATTTCTTTTGTTTTTTCCCAAGCACAATAAATAAAATTATCAAGTGGCACTAGGTGAGGGCAAGGACCATGCAGAGGTAGCACTGAATCCATTAGAAATGGGTCAAGGTGACTGTGTCAGGTGGAACTTTCCTAAATCTAAATAATAATGTACAGAACTTGCTTATTCTCCAGAGATTTGTGATTAAACAAAGATCACCCCAGTTGTTTAACAGCAGAGACCAACACACTCAGCTGGTTCTTTTTGTACTATCTGGTTGTATATTTTATTCTGTATTTACAAAATATTTTCAAGTCTCATCTCTTCCAGCAGTCACTGAACCCAAAGTCTGTACCAGTGTGGGTTTGGCCTCTCCCAGAGGGCTGAATTAAGTCAATCTTTAATCTTTCCTTGCCAAAGCACAGAAGGGAGCTGCTCCCTGTGTACCAGCGTGGTTTGTGGCTCTCTTACCTGCACACGGGGTGTGTTCCCACCTTAAGCTGTCCCAGAATCAGGAATCTGAAGTCCAGTCCTAAGACACTGCTTCTCACTGCCACTGCCTCAAGAAGGCAGCGAGGACATGCAGTGTGACTTGAGCAGGTCTTCCTTTCAGGTGACATCCACAGCAGTTACAGAAATGCTGGGAATAGCTGGAGGAATTCAAGCATCCAGGAGGAAAAGGCTTTTTATCAGCATTCAGGTCTCTTCCCTTCAGGATTTTTTATCAGAGGGAATAATGGGCGTGCTGCAGTCCCCATAAGAGCCTCTCCTGGAGCTCATCCAGACAAACCTCTGGGCATCACAGCAGCCTTTGCAGGAGGTAAATGCTTTCATCTGACCACAGGCTTTCCAGGCACAGCCCTCACAGTTCCCTGGGTCTCATTCCAGCTGCTGCATTTCCAGAACAGATCCGTTCTCTGCTCTCACGAGCGGTTCGTTGGTTGTTTTTAGGACGGCTTTTAGCTGATGCCAGAACATTTTTTGCTTGTGTTCCTCAGGGCTCCACTTCAAGTAGGTTTTCCTTCTCAGCAGTTTCCTGAGTTTGCTGAATTTCTGTGGGACGCTGTGGGGCGGGAGATCTTCCAGCACGATCATGATGAGGGAATCCAGGTTTTCATTCAGGACCCGGTGTTCGGCAAAATACAGCTCATACTGGCACCAGCAGCTGTTCACAAAGCTGGGAGAGAGAACAAAAAGCACTTTATGGCTGTTCTCTATGCAGTAAAAAATGTTCCCAAGCACGGGATGCCCCGGTTTGAAATCCCTCTCGTGGTAACATATCCTGAACCCATCATTTTCCAGCTTTTCCAGCAGGTTCTCTTTGGTCCAGTCAGCATCATGCTCACTGTACGAGATGAAGGCATCGAAGAGTTTGTTTTCTGGCCTCTTCTCGTACTGCTTCCTCTTGGCCATGCACCAGTACCAGCCCATCCTGATGTACCACGGCCCGTCCAGGCGCCAGCAGAGCACGGTGAGCGCCAGCACGGCCAGGCCGGCGGCGCCGGCGGTCACGGCCAGCTGGACACCCAGGGAGCAGCGCAGCAGCGTCAGGCGGCTGCTGCCCACCAGGGAGCCCCGGCGCTCCGGGGGGAAGCTGCACCTCACGGCCCCCCTGCCCCTGATCTCCAGCTGCGGCTTGTGGATGTAGACGTTCACAAACCAGTACAGGTCACAGGTACAGAAAAAATGCTCCCCTTGGACAGTCAGAACCCTCAGATTTGTCAGCGGGCCGAACGTGGCCTCCACGATGGTCGTGATGGCGTTGTCGCTGATGTCCAGCTCGACCAGAGAAGCTGGGAGAGAGCCACGCTGCAGAAAGGAGATCTTATTCCCTGATAGATTAAAATACTTCAGCCCTGGGAGGGATTCCCCGAAGCCGTCGGGCAGCTCTGGGATCAGGTTGTGGCTGCTGTCCAGGCTGGTCAGTGCAGGAACGCGGCCGGCGGGCTCCAGATGTGTGATCAGGTTCCCAGAAATGTTGAGATGTTCCAGCTTCTCGAGGGCAGAAGTTAAGGACAGCACCTTCACCTTGTTTTTACTAAAATCACATTTTTTTAAGGCTGATGGGAAATACTCAGCATTCACGTCCGTAATTTTGTTATTCTGAATACTCAATGTTATTAAGTTGGAGAGGGATTTCAGACTGGGGGGGATGACTTTGATGTCATTGTTGCTGATGTCGAGATGCTGCAGGGAGGAGGGGAAATTGGGAAGTACAGAAATGTAGTTGCTGCTGAGGTCCAGAAATAACAGTTCTTCCACTGTCTCAGCAAACCACTCTGGCAGCTCCACAATGGAGCAGTTGGACATTCCCAGGTGTTTCACTTTCTCAGGAAGGCTTTCAATGGGTGTTCCAGCCACGTTCCTGACAAAGGAGATGGCGCTGATGTGTACAGATCCAGGGGGAGGGACACACACTGGAAGTGCATTCCCGCTGTCTGAGAGTGCTGTGTAGATGAAATGGTTTCCTTGAACGTACATTTTTTCCAAGTTAAACAATTTTTTAGCGAAATCCACAGGTATTTGGCTGATGTTGGTGAAGGACAAATCTATTTCCTTGATGCTGGAAGGGAGGCACAGCCTATCCAGGCTGTTGATGGGGTTGTTGCTGATGTTTAGGAACAAAAGCTTATGGGATGGAAACTTACAGAGGGACTCAGCATCCAGGATGTTAATGGTTAACTTGTTGGAGCTGGCGTCGATGGACAGTGTGTTTTCCATTGGATAGAACAGGCTAAACAGTGCCAGAAGATCCATTTCCACGTTGTTGTGGCTGATGTCAAGCTCCAAAATCCTGCCCAGCTGGGCTCGGCAGAGATCCTCGTCCAGTTTTAACATCAGCTCTTCCGATGTGAGGTTGCTGTGGGACAGGTCGAGTGTCCCGTTGATGGGAATTCCACAGAGGCTGGGCTCGGGTGTGGCTGTGGGAGGGGCCGTTGTGTTGCCCTCTCCCCTCCGAAGAAGATTCCCTGTGCTTCTCCTGAGCCTGGGGTTAAGGATTTGTCGGAGAGACAGAAGTCCAGAACGTGGCACCTTCTTGGCAGGAGCAGAAGGCTCCAGAGCAGCCCCTGAGGATTTGCCAGAATTCTTGGAAAGCTGCAAAGACCCTGGAGTTTTTCCAGTGTATGAGAGCTTCAGGTGGGGTGGGAGATCTGACAGAAGCAGCTTCTCATCATTAAATGATAAATCCACAGAAATCAGGCTGAGCAGACTCTGGAATGCTCCAGGCTCAACATCCCTGATCCGATTGTAGGAAAAGTCTAGAACTTCCAGCCCGTCAAATCCTTCCAAGTCTCTCTTGGTAATTTTTTCAATGACATTGTGTGAGAAATTGAGAGCTCTTGCTGTCTTTGGAGCTTGTGCTTCTGAGACAGAGGAGAGGTTTGAATAGGAGTAGTTATAAACCAGGAAGGTTGGAGGTGTTCTCCATGTTAGGAATCCATGTGCTCTGCTGAGTAAGAAAGGAATGAAGTAGAAGTGAAGGCAGCCAGGAAGGATCCTCATCCTGGAGAAAAAAAAAAAAAAGTTAAATCCATCATTATAATATGTTAATGAATACCCTTAAAAATCATCCTAATTTACTTGCAAGTTCAGAAATTGTTTCATTAGTTGTATCCATGAATCCCTTTTTATCCACCAAAATAAAACACATCTTAATTCAGAGAAAGAGAGATAGTGAGAGTGTCAGAGAAGTATTTGAGGGAGAGCACTATTCATTTGAGGTCATGGTAGATAAAGTCTGACTTATTTCTTTTCTTTCTCAGGCAGCCCCTGCATTATCACCTTTCGCCTGCAAAACCTGAAATGCACTTCATGGCTCCGTGGGACTCAGGTTTTATGTCTCCCATCACGGTGCACGACAACCAGGTAAGTCTGACCCCTCCAAAACCTGTTCAGCTGCTTCAGTAATGCTCCAGGGAGCTCCAGGTAACTGTGTGACCACGGACCTTCCCCTGATCCCAGCCCCTGGAGCTTTGCTCCGCCAAGGATTCACCAGTGACCATTTGTTTGGCCTTACCTGTCAGAGTAAGTTTTCTTGGAAGCAGGATATGGGAAGCAGCCAGGAGAGGTCACTGCCCCAGTGACCCACAGCATTCCCAGTGCCGGGAGCGTCGCTGCCCGGCTCCAGTCCTGTCACGAGTCCCTGACCCCGCTGCTCCAGGCCATGTATTTATTCCCTGAAAAGGCAGGTGCAGAGCTCCAGGTGAGGAACGCGTGTCACCGCAGTGCCCTTCGCTGCCCACCGGGCTTGGGCCACCAGGTTTAACTGAAGGGAAGGGACTTCAGTGACTTCCCAGCTCTGCCCCCCACTGCCAGCAGAATCCCCAGCCCACCCCACATCCCGCAGGGGCACCCGGCACAGGGGTGAGCGAGCCAGCAACCCCCGCGGTGTGAAAAGCATCGTGAATTCATCACACAGCTCTCTCCTCACTTCCAGCCACCCTCGCACCCCTCTGACCCCCTGTACCTGCTCTCCTGGGCGCTCCTCCCTCCCCTCCTGCTGCCTCGGGTGCCTTTTGTGGAGCTGGGAGCGGAGCGGGGCGGGCTGGGGCACCCCCGGCACCGCCCAGCTTCCCCCCCTCCCCTGCCTGGCGGAGGAGGAGGACGTGGTGCCGGAGATGATCCTCCTCGGTGAAATCTGTCAAGTTTTCCCCTTCGCGCCGCTCTCAGGCGTTGCCCAACCCGTGGCCGAGGCGGAAATAAAAGGTGGAAGTTGCTCGTTTAATGCATCACAGTGTCGTCCCGAGGCATTGCTTCGGCCTCAGCATCACAGGTGGGGGAGCAAAGGGAAAAACCAAGTTCAGCAAGCAGTGCTCGGGTTGGCCGGAGTTCGGCAGGGACAGCCCGCAGGCCTTGCGAGCAGGAATGCCGAGGGAGCGTGGTGCATTGCTCCCAGGGGACACGGAGCAAAGGATGGAGCAACACCGTGGTGCTGCGGTCATGCTCCGTCAAAAACAACACAGCTAACAGGAACAGAGCCAAAGGAATGATCCAGACAAAGCTGAACCTGGCTTCATTAACTCAGAAACTCAGGTTACTTGTGCTATTACCCCGTGCTGATGACCAAAGTCGCTCAAACTTCTCATAACCATGAAATGATATCAACTGTAACTTCACCTTTGCCTCTCCCTCAAAGAAAATGATATAAAAACAGCTTGAGTGGGGAGGTTGGTCAGAGGAGAGGCCATCACATCCTGGGGTCAGCTGATGCCCCGCAGGGACACCTGGGTAAGAAACTGGCTCTAAATTGTTACCTGGAGCTTTCACTGGGGTCAGAGCTTGCCTTTATACCACTCCCAATTCTTTTTTCCACTCTTTTGCAACCACCAGTGACTGGAAACTCTCCCAGCAGCCCAGAGGCCCCTCTGTCCAGCCCTGGGGACTGGAAAACCCAAGGTGATTTGTGCTGTCTGCCTGGTCTGAGCGGCGCTTTCCTGCTGCGGCAAGTTCTGGGAATTGCCCCGCAGTCATCTGTTCTTCAGACAGATTCCAACCTGCTTTGATAAGAGGGACAGGAAACTGATATGTTGTAATATGTCAGGGGAAAGTTTTGCTCCTGCTATCAGTGTGGGGTGAGCCCCTGTAGTTGGACAAGTCTCCATCTAAATACAGTGGTGCTGCTTGTGAACCTTGGGCTGTGCTTCCCTTTAGGAAGATGGAACAGCTACAGGACCAGCAAAATCCCAGGGAGCATCAATCATGGTTGGAAGGGACAAAGTAAAAAAGGCAATGTTTTGGTATGAGCACGGCTATTCCACCAATTCCCTGTGCTGGAATTATTCTGTCATTTGTTTCATCCAACAACCTTGTGTATTTTTTTTTTAAGCAACATTTTATTTTCAGGATTGAGGGAAGAGACAGGTCTGAGTGAACAAGGAAGGTCCACACCATGTGGCCGAGAGCAGGACCAGTGATTTCATTCCCCACACAGGTCATGTGCCACTTGTTCTGTCTCTCTCTGCCGGGAAAGGTTTTTTGTGCACTGGAAATGTGATTTAAAGGAAGAAAGCTGAACCTGCACAGGAGCTGCTCAAATCCAAAGAGGATCAGCACCAGCTTTGAGGAGACCAGACCTCACAGGAGCTTCTCTTACTAAGGTGGGCTTGGATTTAGGTGCTGGACAATATAAGATATTTATGACCTGGAAATGCACTTGTCTGCATGAAGCAGCTCTACCTCCTGAAGGTGTAGGAGCCAACCTAAATCAGCGGTTGGTCAGGAAGGGATGGGAGAGGAGGGGAGCAAAGCATGTTCCTTCTGGAGGTGGATGTGGGTGCTGGGGCAGCCCCGATGCCAGGCAGAAATAGCTGTGAGCGTGGCGCTTCCTGTGCAAGGGGAAGTCGAGGCTGAGGAACACGGGTTTGGCAAGAGCCTGTTTGCTCACATCATGGCAAAAGCTGCTGCTGTGGGGCACCAGGTGCTGTGGCTGCTGAGTCAGGAATGTGCTTCCCCCTCCTGCCAGGGAGTTCCCTCCCGTGCGGGGAATTCTGACATTCCACGAAATAACTATTCTTGGCTTGCCCTCTGATCTAATGCCCACAAGGAGGGATGTGCAGGAAGGGTGGGTGTGTTGTGTTCCCTTCCCTGGCATAGCCTGAGGGATGCTGAGGCTGCCCAGAGCCGGGTGGCTCCAGCCTTTCATCAGGGCAGCCTTGAGCCAGAATAAAACCATCCCAAGGGATCGTGCAGGTCTGGAGCCATAACGAGGGGATCCTGCCAGCCCCTTGCACAGGCAGCAGGTGAAATGCTTTCATCTTTTCTTACTCTATGTTGGCTGCTAATGGCTCTGGCAGGCAGGACAGGATGCCTCCTGAGATTGGTCCAGCTGTGACTGCTGAGGGGAGTAAAGGAAGAAAGTTAGCTTATCTGAAGTCTGGAGAACTCTGGTTCTAATGTCTTCTCTTTCTAAAGGCTCCTGGATTAAAACTTTTTGCTTGTTTAGCTAAGGCTTCACAGGAAGGCTGGGAACAGGGGAATCTGAGTAAAAGACTTTTCCATGGGGAAATAATCTATGTGAAAGACCCTTCCCCTTTTCCAGCTCCCTCTGCCACCTTGCTGAGCCTCAGAAATCGGGATATGAGCAAGAAAAATGACTGTCAATTTAAATGCCAAATCATGCTGCTGCTGCTATTTGGGTTTTCTGCTTGGTGAGACACTAAAACAGGTTCTGTTGCAACAGTCCAGCAGCTCAGGGGGGTATTTTGGGCATTATCTGCCCAGTCATCTGCCACGTGGCTGGCAGGCTCCACCCCACAGCTGTCAAAAATTCCTGTGCCTTGCATAAGGGCTGCAGAAAAGAGGAAATGTGCTGGGCACATGGAAGTGACCAACAGGCACCAACCAGACACTGTTGCTACAGCCCCGGATATCCAGGGCGCTGCTGGGTGTTGGCCATTACAAACTTTTTCAAAAACACAATGTAAATCTACTTCTGATCCTCCTGTCAGCAGTATTTCAACTTACCTGATCCCTCCCAATTTACTTCTAGGAATGTCTAGTGCCAGCAGATTAAAACTTCCCAAATGTTCTTTGAGCGGGAGACACACTACAGAGAACTGGACCTGGTGGCAGGAAGGATGTTCAGCAAAATAAGTTACATGAAGATGAACCCTACAGTGTTAAATATAAATAAATAGATGGAATGTCCTGGGAAGCAGCCCAAAAATAGCAGCTGAAGGGGGTGAGGTACAGTGACAGGAGAATACAATTCCCAGCAGTCAGAGTGAGGTAACATTGGTGGCTGGAGAAAGCAGGAACAGCAGGAAAATCATGAGTGGTGTTGTGGCTCCTGAGCAGGAAGTGTTGGCTTCACCTTTTCCTTCTGTTGGCAGCTGAACTCCTCCCTTGAAGCTTCAGTTGTTTTTGTGCCTTTTCTGAGTTGAGTTTACACCTTAATGATGCCAGTGATGAGAGGGGAACGTGTCACACACGAGCCAGGCAGGAAGTGCAAGACAAGGTTTTAATCATTAAAAGTTTATCAATAAGCTCTTATATACACATAGTTATACACAAAGTGGTTCACGAGTCCCTCAGCTTGGAGAGCTGTGCTGGTGAGGCCTTTGTCAGCTCACACACTGTTCCCATGGGAATGCCAGGATCGGGCCTTGGGGGCTTTGCTGTCCTCAGCTGGGCACCGAGAGGAGCCCGTATTCATCTGCTGTATCCAGGATTTTACAGATCACTGGAGACTCCACCTGGAACAGAGAGACCAAGCCACGACCTCAGCACTGCAGGAATCTTGGGAAGAGTCACTGGGAGAAAGGGGCCACCTTAACCACAGACGTGGAGATGGGCTCTCCTACCAGCCCTGACCTCAGGGGGTGTCTGTACGTACCCCAAGGATGTACTGGCACGAATGAGGCTCCAGCATGTAAATGGTCACAGCGTGAGGGGAGTCAGATTCTTTACATCTGAAAAGAGAGGAGAAGTTGGGGGGGTTGGTAGACAATGAGCACAAAGTAACACATGTATTTCACTGCTGTCTGCAGCATTTTATTACGTTAACAGATACTGCCTTCTGAGCTTTGTGCCACGAGCAGCAGCTTTCCCCTCTGACCCAGGGAACAGACACAAAACATCACTTTCTAAAAGTTCACTTACTTCAACTTCACAGTCACCTGCCTTGGCTTGTCTGTCAAGTCACAAACATCTCCATTTCCATAGAAATGAGACACCATCCTGCCACAAAAGATGAGAATGGAAGAGATTGGAAGTATTAAACACAATCTTTAAGCAGGCAGTTCCGTGGTGCAATCCAGCACCTCATCATTGGTCCAGTAATACACAAATAGTAACAAATATACTATTATACTATACTATATATTATTACACTATTATACTATGTATTATACTATATAACTATTATACTATTACAAACAGCAATATGTTGTATTGCAGTTACTGCATCAGGAAGGAGTTCAGTGTTGGAAGATTTTTCTCCGTGTCATATCCAAAGTGCTGAATTCCTTATTTGTGATGTTGACTGGGGTGTGAATCTGAACACGATGCTCTTGGCAGTTTATTTTATCTGTTAATAACCCGAATTTCACAGGACTGGGCCCTGTGTCCCAGGTGTGAGAGCAGAGCAGAGCCTGGTTGGTACCTGACTGTCTGGGTGCCGTCCTCGCGCAGGTAGAAGGTCCTGGCTGCGTTCTTCCTCGACCACTCGATGTGCTCCTCCTTGCTCCACGTACCCACCACCACGGAGGTCTTGCCACTTTCCTTATCCTAGAACAGGAAAAGCTGATCACTACACTCTGTCCAGAGGATTGTATTTTCTTAATAGGAATTTAAAGGAACTAAGAGAACTCTCTGAACACACCTCGTGGTACTGGTGAACGTATTTGCCATAGCAGAATTCGTATTTCCACCAGCCAACGCCCTGGGAGAGGAACAACCTCAGTGTTAACAGGAACCAAACACAACCCCTTAAACAAACAGGGCACTCCAAAACAAACCCATCCTTTCCCCCGCCGGACCCTAAACCAGCTGTTTCAGCTGTAAAACTCTGTATCCATTAGTTAATGAAAATCCTTCACAGCTAATTGTTACCTACTTTCATTTCACTGTCTGCTCAAATAAATTGAATTTCAACAGAAAAGTTCAACATAAAAATTAAACAAATACATAAATTAGGATGTATTCCACATAGCTTTATTCCACGTGGCTTTGCCGCTCACCCCATGGAAGCAGTAGGAACCACTGAGGAATTCCTTGATGAGCTGTTCATCAGTCAGTTTGGAGATGTGGGTTGTCCCCACTGTTAGCAGCTGGTGGCTCCCAACAGCCACAGGCTTGTGGATGGAAGAGAATTTCTCTTCTTTTGTTGAAGGCATTTCTTCCTGCAGTTAAAGATTACAATTAAGTCCCCTGCAAAGTTACATGAAGTTATTGAACACTGAATCAGGCTGGTCAATTTTAGCTGAAAGAAAATTCCAGTCAAAACCTTCACACATTTGTGAACCGTAGGCTACAAAGGCTACAAAATTTTAAATCAGTAGCCCACACTTGCTTTGTTTCCCTTCCAAATAGGGTGAGTTACAGATGGTTTCAACAAGCTTAAAGACCAACGGAAGACTGACATCATCTTACAAAATGTGTTGAAGATGGAAAGTAAATGAAAAAAATCCTACCTCCTTAACCCTCCTAAAAGGCATCTTCAGCATTTCCTGCTGTTTCTCCAGCTGTTCCAGGTTATGGGGTTTAAGTGGGGATCCTGGCAGGGACTGGCAGAAGATGTCATTCACAGGGGAAGCCCTGAACCTGCCCAGCAAGGTAAGAACAAGTGACTGTTACACCTTCAAGTACAGAAATCAGTGCAGTGCTCTGAGTGTCTGGATCTGCTGCTGCTCAGGTGGTGCAGGTACATCCCTGGATGAGATGCCAGCTGTAGAGGGAAAGCGCTGGAGGCTGAGGCCCTGCTTGGGGCTGTTTTGGGAACACACGACAGGAAAAAAGGGCACTGAACTTGCAGTTTGGGTTGTGATCCCTGTGGTGACACTGGGCAGCATTCCCAGGCTGCCACCTCCACCTTTCCTTATTTACCAAGGTGACATAAGGGGGGGAATGATGATCCTGTGTGTTTATTTTAAAGAGTTTCCTGATGGTGGCCAGGGACCCTTCCATGCCTTCCCTCTGGAAGGAGGCAGCAGCTCAGGACTTTATCCTTATCAAGCAACAGAACAATTTGCCTGTGCACTTTCTGTGGTTTTTTTCCTACTGCTACAGAGGCTTAAAAGACTCATGCCATAAACAGACAACAGTGCCACAGATAAGTGCAGCAGGTAACAGAGTATGACCAAACCCATCCCCATGAGAAAATTTACAGTGGATACCAAACGTTAACAATAGCAGGACTTAGTAACTCCAACTGCCAAGTGTTTATAAAATGCAGGGTTTTGCCTTCAGACTTTGTGGCCTGTTCCAGATCAGTGATTAAATACTGCCTTGTACCAACATCTGTGTAAATCCAGGAATCCTGTTCATTATCCCCCCTTGTCCGTATGGCACATTCCCTTTGCAGTTCTCCTTACACCCCTTGGAAGGTCCAAAGACTCAGGGGATCCCTCATACACGGTACAGTTCAGGGAAGGGGAGGAAAAAAGAACTGCACACTTGATTTTTGGAAAATATTGAAATTGTGCAAGTGGAAATGGCTTCTGGAGAGCTCCTCACGTTGGCAGCAGCTAAAATCAAGGTTAAAGTTTTGGCTGGAGAACATACTTTTGGTTTTATAGACTTTTAAAGTGTACGCACATGGTATTTGCCGTCTTCAAATGCCATGAAGATGATCCCTCAAGAAATCCCAACCTAAGAGGAGACAGAAGTGTTCTGGGCACTGTTACCTGTATTTGGGGTGGTTGCACAGCAGCGGGGTCAGGATCACCACCTCGTATTCACAGGTGGTGACTTCTGCTACGGAGAGGATCTCGTGCTTGGCCTCGGGGTGGCAGATGTACATCACCGTGCTGGACCGGGGCAGGTTCTGCCTCAGGCTGCAGGGCGTGCCATTGCCCAGCTCCACGGGGTAGTAGGGCGTCATCTGCCCTTCGATGTTTTTTGTGGGGATCTGAGTGAGAGAAAGCAACAGATCATAACCACAGGAAAGCTCCTGAGACTCTTCTGAAGCAAAAAATGTTATTCCTGTGTGCAGAGCCAGTATGCCTGGGTTAAAATCAGATGCTGTGTAGCTACTCAGTGTTTCTGCCACATCTAGACCTGTCCTGGTGTTCACCCAGATTGGGTCTATCAGGCTCATCACCTGCAGCACCAGGTCCTAAAGAATCCAAAACCACCCCTGCAAAGTCACCCTGGCACCTGCACTACACCTCTGATCATTCCCAGCTCCAGGCTGTTCCTTATCCAGAGGATCCCACACCACCCGTGGCTGTGGCTAACAAAGTTAAGGGTGTACACAAAGTAAATCCCACTTTTTCACACTTTTAAGTCAGCTCTCTTCAGGTTTGTTCCTTCGTGTTTCATCCAACTCTCTCTTTAAGACATTAATTCCCTGAAGTGATAAAGTGAAGTGATAAAATCTTGGAAGCAGCTGGAGTTCCAGGGTTCCCAAAGTGCCCAAACTGACCCTTTTCCACCCATGTTGCTTGAGCTACTGAAGGTTTTCAGAGCTGAACAGACAGGGCTCTGTGCTAAAAGACAGAGGTGCCTTCTGGGGTCAGCGACATTCCAGGGATCCAGGACCTTTCTGTCCCTCCCCTGCTGTGGCTTTCAAGCCGCGTCACCCTGTCCCAGGCCACTGACTCCTCCCACAAACAGCTCCACCGTGAGTGGAGACATGCACGAGATTAAAGAACCAACATGCCCCTTCCTGATAAGAGATTCCAGGAAATCCCGACATGGCAAGTGCATCATAAGTCCCGTCCAAGAAAAAGGCAATAAGAGACCTAATTTCCGCTGAAGGTAAAAAAGCTGCACTGGAAAACACTTTGTTTTCCTGGCTTTCCAAGAGGCACAGCTGCCACATTCTGCCCCCTCCCACAACGACCTCCAAAATGCTCCTCAGGCCTGGATATTGCTGAGATCACTGCGCAACCACCGGCCTGGGCTATTCCAGAGGCACAGACACAAAAACTTCATTTCAGCATGAAAATGAAGGGGAACTGGCAATAAGGTCAAACTGCTCTCACTAATTCCAAACTCCAGCGTGCCTCAGGTATTCCCATTGTTTTGCTATAGAATCAGCAACTCAGATTTGAGTTTTGGGGCCTAAACAAGCAGGGAAGTCCTCTAAGGGGAAAGGGAAGCAGAGAGTTTTATGGGATGGGTCAGCAAGTCAGCTCCATCTCTTAGGGATTTTGTGCTGTAGGACATTGTTAAGTGCAAGTAAGTAATCTGAGTGGCAAGACTAAATAAATTTTCTGAGCTGGGACTGATAATTAAAAGCAAGAGAAGTGCAGCTCAGGAACAGTTTCATTTCTTGATACTCATTTTGGGAGGGGACTAGTTACATCATCTTATCATTAGACTGGATATTAGGAAGAAATTCTTCCCTGTGAGCATGCTGAGGCCCTGGCACAGGTTGCCCAGAGAGGCTGTGGCTGCCCCATCCCTGGAAGTGTCCAAAACCAGGTTGGATGGGGCTCGGAGCAACCTGGGCTAGTGCAAGGTGTCCCTGCCCATGGCAGGGAATGGCACTGGATCTCTTTGAGGTCCCTTCCAGCCCAAACCATTCTGGGATTCTATGATCATATATAAATTGCCTCCACTACTGATGGCAGAAGTCAAAATAGATGGTTTTCACTTGCCTCTTTTGCACCGTCTTTGGAATTTTCCTTTTCTTCTTGATCTAGGGAATAATTAAGAATGAAGTAAGTTTGTACACTTGAAATAAAATGAAATTTTATACAGAGAAGCTTTTCTGGTTTGTGTGTTTGCTGGTGCTTTATACACTGCCAAGAGCCACTTGCAGGTGCAAAAGAGGAAAGAAAGGAAATAACCACTGGTCTGAGGCCCAGAGCAAACAGAGCAAAATACACGTCAGTTCATCACAAAAGCACCTGGAGTTGGTAGGACAGGCCAAATCCACCCTGGCACCAAGGCAGGGCTGGAGAACACGTCACTGCAGCTGTTTGGGAAGGGTGGGAATTGGACAGGAAACAGGCAGGTGCTTTGGAAGGAGTGGGAGCTGCCAGACACGGAGCAGGGAAAGGACACGGGACACGGTCTGCTACCTAAGCAGGAAGGGCCGAGGGACAACAGCCTGACAGACTCAGCTATGGTGACCTGAAGGACCATCACACGTTCAACATCCAGCCCCACAAAACTGGTGACTCGAATCAGACGTTCTGTGTTCTGTGCAGCAGCAGAACGAGGCAGCCCTGCACAGGCGCTGCACCCACGCACCCAGACACGCCAAACAAGGCAGGTTCTGAAGCCCTGTTTCTTTCCAGGACTAAGATCCCTAACCAAGGGCTGCAGCCAGGGATCCAGAAATGGGATGAACAGCACTAAACCCCCCTCAAAAGACTGCAGCATTCCAGTTAATCGCTTCTAGGAAAACATTGGTGCCCACCTTATACACACGGGCCTGGAATGAAGCAAACACCCCAGCCTAGGTGATGTTTTGCAGTTCTGTTTCTGTTCTTTCCATCAACCCTGAATGAACACTTAGACCGTGGACTTGGAAGAACTCTTTGAACTAATTTACAGGCCAAGAGTGTTCCAAAAATCAGTTATTCTAAACTGTTCTTTGAGTTTGGGGCTCAACGACCTGATTTCCACCAAAGTCCCACTCTAGGCACTTGAGTATTTCTAAAGATCTGTGCCAGGTTCCCTCCCTAAAAAAAAAGGTTCTCAAACTGGCCAGACTGGAATAATTAAAACCCAAAAAATTCATTAACATCAGCAGAATGAAATAATCTAAAACATACCTGGTTCTGACAAGGGGTTCTTCATTATCATATTCCCCAGGTAGTATTCCTGGATGTTTATTTTCTACAATCAAAACGAACATCAGTTACCACTTTCCAAGCTTTTCCAGGGAATTCAAGTCTGCTGGAGGGGTTCAGCAGGACCACGCCAGTGGAGAAGGCAGTTGTGAGCAGCCTACCTGCCCCGTTTCCTTCTCCTCGTGGTACTGACGGATGTGTTTTCCATGGCAGACCTCGTAGGTCCAGTAAGATTCAATCTTAGAAATAAAAGACATTTTAAAAATTACCTTTGGATGTATTTACACACCACAGAACCACCCAAGAATTGGCTTTTGCAGCAAAGTCCTGGAACACCCTCAGAAACAAGAGCACAGCCAGTGGTCTCAGTGTTGCCCAAACAAACCAGAGAAAACTTCCTTGACTTTCACACAGATAAAACACACGAAAAAAAAAAATTAAAAAAATTGATAAAAATCCACGTTTTTAACTGCTACCACAGCAACCCATTTATCCAAATCCTGACACCTTCAATCACAAAGAATTTTGTCAGCAATCTTAAGGCATAAAGTTGTAAAGACCTCATTTCAGACTGTATTAGTATCTCATTTACTACCCTAAACCTTGACATGGACTGGACTGTAACCTTTTAATTGGCATTTAATGAACAAGACAGAAGTAACATACTCTATAGGAACAGCTGCTTTGCTTAAAGAGAGGCTCCAGCAGCTCCCCTGGAGTAGGACCTTTATAGTCCTTTTCTTCTTCCTGCAACAGAAGCACATTCCATGACATTAAAACTGACAATGTAAGGACAATGGAATACGGCTTATATTTACAGAATAACTCGCCTGAACTCACCTCATTTCCACTGGCTATCAATGGCAGCAGACACTTGTACTTCTCTTTATCCACAGTGGTCATGATGATATAATTGTCCTCCTTGTACAGGACACCAGTGGTCGGCTGAGGAAACAACCAACCCATGGATCAGACAGGCAGGGGTTTTTTTTAATGCTACTCATTAGAAATGCCCCTGAATTCCTGAGTGGTGCTCCAGACTATTTAGTGCGATTTAATTACGTCACAAGACTGGGGTTTGGTGGTTAAGCTGGCTGGGAGTTGCTTGCTGTCGCCTTGGCTTTGGACCTTCTACGTCCAGCCATATCCCTGATTCCCTCCAGGTGCTCCATCCTCTCCATGCCCCCCTCACTCCTGCTCACTTATTTCAGACCTTTATTACAGCCCCCAGCCCTCCCCGAGCCGCTTTCAGCACAGGATCCCGCGGGATTCTCTCCCAGCTGCCGGGCTCCCTCCGGCGGCGGAACAGCCCCACCCAAGCCCCGCTGTGTGGCGGAGAGGCTCCGACCCCTCCGCGGGCGGAGCGGCCGTGCGGGCCCCCGGCCCGGCGCGGTACCGACCAGGCTGAGC
>WEIT01040337.1:14475-73792 GCA_013389985.1 Dryoscopus gambensis | reverse complement strand
ACACGGCTGGCCGCGTCCCCATCTCCCACAGCGTCCCCATGCCTGGCAGTGCCCCACGTCCCGCTGTGTCCCCACAGTGCCCCAGGTCCCACACAAAGGCCCCTCTGTGCTCCCCGGGCACCACGTGCGGCTCAGCCACGCGGCTGCAGCAAATCCCCGGGAGGGGGGATTATCCGGCCGGGATTAAGGGCCCGGATTTGGGGGGGCTGGGGCTGGGGCAGCTGCTATAAAGGCGGGGGGCTGGGGCGCGGCGGGGAGGCCGTGCCATGGCTCCCAAGACGGTGCTGATCACCGGCNGAGCCGCCTGTGCCCCCCAGTCATCGCCACCATGAGGAACGTGGGCAGGAGCGGGGCGCTGGCGGCGGCGGCGGGGCCGGCGCTGGGCCGGACGCTGGACATCAAACAGCTGGACGTGTGTGACGAGGGCTCCATCCGCGCCTGCCTCGACAGCATCCCCGGGCGCCACGTCGACATCCTGGGTGAGCCCCCGGATTCCCTTCCCACCGTGATCCCTGCGCTGGGACCCTCCATGATGGGGACCTCTGTACTGGGGGCTGTCCGGCCAAGCTTGTCCCGTGCTGGGGACCATTGGTGCACCCAGCACTGGGACCCTCTGTGCCAGGGACACCTCATGACCCTGACCCTGTGCTCCGGGGACTGTCCATGCCAGGGACCCCCTGCACCAGGGACCCTCTGTGCTGGGACATTCTCTGCACCAGGCACCCTCCAAACCCAGGACATCTCATTCTGGGGACCCTCCGAGCCCTGGGGACCCCTGTGCCAGAGGCCCCTCATGCACAAGGGACCCCCTGACCCCACACACCAGTGACCCAGTGACACCCTGCACCAGGGAGCCTCCACATCCTGGACATCCCACGCTGGGGACGCTCCAAGCACCAGGGACCCCCATGCCCAGGGTGTGCGATCCCCCTGCCCAGGGCACACCCCACTGATGCCCCGTGCCCGCAGTCAGCAACGCCGGGGTGGGCATGGCGGGACCCCTGGAGTGCCAGAGCCTGGCGGCCATGCAGAGCCTCATGGACACCAACTTCTTCGGCCTCGTCCGCCTGGTCAAGGAGGTGCTGCCGGACATGAAGCGGCGCCGCGGGGGCCACATCGTTGTTATCAGCAGCATCATGGGCCTGCAGGGTAGGGGAAAACGGGGTGCCTCGGGGGGACCAGCCCCCACCCAGCTCTGACCAGGACTCCCCAACCATCCAGGCATCGTCTTCAACGACATCTACTCGGCCTCCAAGTTTGCGGTGGAGGGTTTCTGCGAGAGCCTTGTGGTGCAGGCGCTGCGCTTCAACGTGGCGTGAGTGCGGGGACGGGCGGCCGTGCAGCCCCTGGCGCCAGGGCTTCCAGGGGTGCCCACTGCCCACTTCCCCATCCCTGGGCAGGATCAGCCTGGTGGAGCCGGGGCCGGTGATGACAGAATTCGAGACCAAGTTGTACGAGGAAGCCGAACGCGCTGACTACTCACAGACCGACCCTGAGACGGCCGAAATCTTCACCAAGCTCTACCTGAGGAACTCCAAGGATGTGTTCACCAGCCTGGGCCAGACCCCTGAGGACATTGCAGAGGTGACAGGCGGGCAGGGGGCCCCATGGGCTGGGGGTGCCCTGCTGGGCTGGGCTGGGCAGGGCAGAGGTGTCAATTAGCCCTAACAAGGAACAGCGATGCCCGGCCGGCAGTGGGGCAGCTCACACCCAGACAGCTCCATCCTGATGGGGCTGAGCTTGTCTGGCACCTGGCCACGGCCCCCCCAGGCCATGGGGATGTGGATGGGATGGGAATGGGATGGGAAGGAACTGAGGATGGAGATGGGATGGAAACGGAATGGGAATGGGAAGGGATGGAGATAGAGTAGGATGGGATGGGGTGGGATAGGATAGAGATAGGAATAAAATGGGAAGGAGTTGGGGATGGGATAGGAATGGTGATGGGGTGAGGTGGGATGGATTAGAGACAGGAATAGGATGGGAAGGGCTTGGGGATGGGGATAGGAAGTGAATGAGGAGTTGGGATGGGAATGGGGATAAGAGGGGAATGGGAAGGGAGGGGATGGGAATGTGAGTGAGGATGGAGGTGCACGTGAGGATGGGATGCAGACAGGGCTGAAAGGGGATAGGGGTGGGATGCGAATGGTGGAAGGCTGGGGCTGGGGCGGGGCTGTGGGGACGGGAAGGGGACAGTCCCATGCCCACGTGCAGCACACCCTGCGGGTGATCGAGGCGGCGCGGCCACCGTTCCGGCACCAGACCAACGTGGCGTACACGCCGATGGCCGCGCTCAAACACGCCGACCCCAGCGGCGCCCTCATGACCGACGCCTTCTACAAGCTGGTGTTCAAGTACGACACGGTGCTGCGGTTCGGCCTCCGCGCCATCCGCCTGCTCCGGTGGAAGGCACAGAAAGTCAAGGCTGGTGCGCGGCTCCTGGGCTTCAAATAAGCCCTTGTGGCCCCTGGGCACTGCCCAGTCCATCCCGGGGGCGGGGGCGAGGGGGCCGGGACCCGTGCAGGGTTTCGCTTCCCGTTCCCGGCCCGAAATAGCTCCCGCCGCCGCCGCATTAAAATGGGGAGGGTATTTATAACCAGCGCCGGGTGAGCAACGCAGAGCGGCTTCCTCCGGGAGTGCAGCGGCCGTGACGGGGCTGGGAAGGGCTGGCAGCTGCCCCCTGCCTGCCTCCTGCTCCCCGAGGGCACCTGTACCTCCGACCCGCGGGCACGTGAGACCCAGGGGACCTCACCCCGCCACCCCCTGGTGCTGCATCCTCCTTCCTCCAGGCACTGCTGCGGGGTCGGAAATGTCCCAAGGTGGGGGGCCCTGTGCCACCCCCGCCGGGCACTGAGCCCTGGGGCACTGGGGCAGCACAGGGAGTGCAGGAGGTGCTGGGAGGGGGAGAGCAGAGTGCGAGGGGTGTGCGGTGTGTTCAGAGGGGCAGAGCGGGGGCGTCAGGGGTGTAAAGGGGGTGCAGGGACCGGTGCAGAGTGGGGGTGGGATGCATGGCAAAGACTGGGGGCAGGGTGGGTGCGGGGGCGCCCAGCAGCTCACGCTGCCCCAGGGGCTCCCCTCCAGCTCCCGGTGGGTGACAGCGGGGTTGGTTCACCCTGGGCGCTGGCGTGTGGGCGCGTGGCGTGACAGCACCGGGAGGTGAGTGCAGGGGGAAACCGCAGGAGGCCCGGCATGAATCAGCCCCGCTGCTCAGAAACCTTCCTGGCTCCCCCTGCACTCCCCGGCCACCCCCCGGAGCCCTGCCGGGACCCCCAGCCCCACGTGAGAGGGGTGGATGCGGCTGCAGCTCCGTGTGCCTCGCCCGTGGCCTCTCCTGGCCCCGCTGGCTCCAGGGACCGTGGGGACAGGACGGAGGTGGGGAAGGAAATATTTTTGCATTATCCCCCCTTCTCGCAGGAGTTAATGGCAAAGCGGTGGTGGGACCGCGGCCCCGGGGTGATGGCAGCACCTGTGGGACGTGCAGGGGTGACATCAAAGCGGTGACAGAATCGCTGCCTCCCCCCGCTGTGGTTTCTGCAGATTTGACTAACTTTCTCCGCTTGGGGGGCAGGATGGGGGGGTGAGGGTGACTCTGCCAGGCCCCGGGGAACAACAAGGGGAGGCCCCTGGCACAGAGCCGCAGCTGTGGGAAATGGGGCTGAGGGAGGACAGGACCCCACTCATACACCCCCAGCCCCACGGTGCCCCCCAGCGCCCAGGGGAGCAGCAATGGGGCTGGTACTGGGGGAACTGGGGGGAGCGGGATGAGCCCCAGCGCTCGCTGCGGGTGGGGGCAGTGGGGTCTGGGTGAGCAGGGACAGCCCCAGCCCCGCTCGCAGCCGTGCTCGCGGCGGTCCCGGCAGAGAGAGGGGGGAGCAGGGAGCTGCTGGGGATGAGGGGATCCCCAAGCGGTGGGGGGCACCTGGGTTATGTGTGAGGCTGAGGAGCATCACCTCCCACCCGGAGCATCCTCCGTGGCCATGGAGCACGGCTTGGAGCCCAGGACTCTCACCCCCATCCCACCATCGCCGGAGCCCCGCGGGTGCCGGGGTGGAGGCGCTGCCGCAGGGGCCGGAGCCGTGCGGGTTGGAAGTAGATTCTTCTAAAAGTCTGCTGGGACTTTCCTGTAGCCGGCGTGTGACTGTTGCCAGCCGCTCCCCGTGTCCTCGATCCCCCGAGGATTTCGCTGCCAGGTGCCGACTCGCTGCCATGCAAATGTGGCGCCAGATATAACCCGGCTGGAGGGGCCGGTTCGGTGGCTCCCCGGGGGCTTCACTTCCCTCCCGGCGCAGCGAGGGGGGCATCAGGCGTGACACAAACCTGCTGCCCCCGTCGTGATGCCCCGGTGACAGTCACGGCCCTGTCCCGGCCTGTGCTGCAGCCGCGTGTCCCGGTGAGAGCCCCGGGGCTGCAGAGCTCCCCCCCCGTGGCGGTGCCAGAGCTGGGGGCACTTCAGTGCCCCTCCCCGCCCCTGTCGCTCAGCACAGAGGTGGCTCTGCTCACCCCCTAGCCCCCGGATTTGGGAACCCGGCCCACGCGGAGGGTGGGAAAACGCCGTCGGGTGCCCGCCGGGCCGGCGCGGGGAGCGTGACTCAGTGCACGGCTGGGGAATTGGGGCACGGAGGAGGTGGTGGCAGTGACTCAGTCCTCCCTGTCCCCTCCCGGCACCGCCGGGTTTTGGGTGCTGGACCGCTCCCCGCGGGAGCAGGAGCCGGCCGGGATGCTCCAAGGATGCAGCGCAGCACCCGGAAGAGTTTTACGGGATTTTTTGTGCGTTAGGAAGCGTGTTTCAACACGACGACAGGAGAAACGAGTTCCTCTGTGCTCTATCACGATTACAGCTATCAGCAGATAAGGATCTCTCTGTCACAACACCAACTGAAGGTTTCTGGGAGCCTTTAAAGGGGTTTGGCTCCAGGCAGAAGGCTGAGGGGTTTTGGATCAGACCAATCCTTATTAAGAGACAAACCAGGATGGGAAGACGCCGTGGGACTCGCTGTCCCCAGCCCCGAGCCCGCTCTGTCTCACCCAGCCCTCGGAGTCACCCGGCAGCAGCAGGGGAAAAGACCCTTCAGTGTTTGTGTTGCACCCGGGCTGGGAAGGAAGTGAAGGGAAAAGAAAAAAAAAGGATCCTCTGACTTTCTTCTCGTTTTTTTCGTTTCTGTTTCTCAAGCGTGTCCAGCTCTTGCGGCAGAAGGTGTCAGGGGGGAATGAAACAAGCGCGAACAACGTCAGCCTGGTAAAGCAGGTGCTAAAAGGGCCGGGGGAGGGGGTTGGTGTGAGCCTCCACCCTTCGCCGCCGGGATGTTTCCATCCGGCTGACGCGCTCCGGCACGGCGGGCACAGCCCCGGCACCCCCCGGCAACCACGAGCCCACCCCACAGCCCAGGCGTGGGGCTGAGCTGCCTCCACCCCACTGCTCTCGGGTGAAATCGTTCCTCTATTAACCAGAACTGCGTCCAGCACCGTTTCCCAGCAGTCAGAGGAGCAGACGATGTTGTTTGACACCTCTGACTGTATCAGTTACTCCAGTGAGTAACTGGTTCTGCTGAGCACAGCCCAGGGGACACACGGCGGCCTCAGGTGTGCTGCTCGCAGGTTCCATCACACCTGGGGGATTTACAGCTCCAGCCCCGGCGCTCATTCCCACTCCTCAGCCAGCTCTGCTGGTCACTTCCCAGCTCTGTTTTAATGGCTGACAGAGTGGACATGAGTTTATGGACATTTTTAAGACTTCAATAAACCTTTAAACACCAGAGGCTTGTTTTTTGGTGCCAAAAGCTCCTTCCCCGAGGCTCCCCTGCCTGCTCTTGGGGTGTCATTCATCAGTAAATGAAGAACCAAGCGAGAAGGACGCACCAAGGCACTGGGGAATGCTCCAAACCTGTACCAGACCAAAATAACCAAGCCAGGAGCAGAATAAATCAGCCTCCCAACCAGTACCGGTGCTTCTCCCCTCCGTTTTCCCAGACGAGGGGGTTTCCAGAGCTCCTTCAAGCTCAGAGACCTGCCCTGGACCAACACAGCCCCTCAACATCCAGACACAGCCCAGTGGGATTCCCACCTCCCCAGCCAGCAGCTCCAGGGCAGCACTGTGGGACAGGGGTGAACATGGGTGTGAGAAGGGACAATTCAAGTGTGTTCTTAAATGAATCCATTACCCAATCCACTTACGGAAAATAAGATTTTTTGATGGCTCCAGGAGGCATCTCTCTGCAGATTCCTTTAAGAACCTGCCTTTGCCTGCCCTCAAGTCAGCACATCATCGTTATTTAAATATTTTATTCATTTATTGACAATTCTTTGGTGTTGAAAACTAAGCCATTGAAAAGCAAGCTTGTCACAAAATTAGAAGTTGATAAAGACAACCACAATGTCCTAAAAATGTCGGACTTAGAAATGTCAGGGCAGCAGTGGAACCTTCTCCTTGTTCTCTGGGAACTCTCTCGCTGCCTTCGCCTCCCTTTCCCTCCCTTTTCCAGACCCAAGAGCTTGGCCCTTGGGGCTGATCCTTGGTGGAGCTGCATCCTCCTTCACAGGAGGAGCACTGGTCACACTGTGACACGGGTGTTCACTGGGGGAGAGCCAACATGCACCTTTCTCATGATGGGGCACTGGGAAACATCCTAAACCTGCTTGATAGCTCCACACGTAACAGCAAAAGAGTTCTCCTCAATCCCAGGGACAGCAGGATCCTGGATCAGCACTTCCACAGCACTCTGGATACTCAAGCACACTGCAGGCTGATTTATCCCACTCCAGACCCACCCTTAGTGGGAAAAAATGAATATAAATTTCTTATTTTGTACCCTTAAATTCAGGGAGGAAATAATTGAGCCAAAAGAACTCAGAAGGAGGGATGAATTTCAGTATTTCTTGACCCTCAGCTCTCCAGCCTTCCCTCAGGGAAGTGATTGGATCACCAGGGATAACACAAAGGCAACACAGCTCTCAAACCACACAAGGGATGCAGAAAGTCCATCAGAACACTCCTAACTACAGGATACAAAAATACTTTGCAAAGACTAAACCTTCACTCAGCAAAGCCGTTACCAAACCCCTCTCCAGCACGGGGACACCGACACAGCTGCGGGGCCGTGGGGAGATTCAAAGAATTGTTGTAAAACCCAGCTTCAAAGGGCTGGCACCTGCTCGGGGTGTGGAGCAGCACCTCCCGAGGGCCATCCCAGTGCGGGTGTGGCTCTCACACACCCCTCTGGGGTCTCACCTGTCCACAGCCAGCCTGGGCCACCCTGTGGGTACATGGATGGCACGGCCACGGTCCTGCTGTGGGAGCAAGGCGGAGGCACAACACACAGCACAGCTTCGTCCTCATTCTCGGCACCCATCAGAAAGGAGGAGTTTCCAGCAATGAAAAGCAGGATTTTCCCCAGGCCGCGTGGATGAGCCAACCAGTGATCTCACTGGGTATCCCAAAAATATATATTGTTGGAAAATCCCAGCCCCAAATAGGTCTCATTTCTTATTTGCCTCTTCATGACTTTAAAAAAGTCAGCAGTGGGGTAAGAAAAATGGAAGTGTGGTGGGGCCACACATTCCTTAGGGCTTTGGGGAAAATCTTTAAGGAGGAATTAATAATCCCTCCCTTTTCTTGCCCTTGTTTTCCTTGTTTTGGTGATGAGCCATTGGGAGGTCATTGGGATTGTAAGTAGGAAAAGCTCCTCCAACACACCTCTGAGCATACACCTGAATGAGCAGGGGAATTGGCATGAAAACCTTTTGTGCTGACTTAAAGCAAACTCTATAAAAACAAACACAAGTTAAAAATTGAAAACATCGTAAATGGCTCTGAAGTTTCACAAAAATAAAGTTCATATCAAAACCAGTCTCTGCTCCTGGTGTTTCTCACAGTCCCACTCACCACAGCAGCCAGGCAGAGATGCTACAGAACACTGAATTACTGGGAAAGACGAATTTAAAAAGGTGTCACCTCTTTGTGACACACTTAAAACTGGCCTAGAAAAATACTCAAGAAATTTCATTACACTAATTAAAAACCCAACCAACCAAGCCTCCCCTCCGATTGAAAACACAGCCTTTGACCTTGGAGAACTGGTCCCTTCACTTGAGCACGACTCTGTGCTCTCCCCGAGCTATGTGTGAGGAGAACTCGTACCGGTCGTGGCTCCGGTAGCCGCAGACGTTGCACTCGAAGGGGTCGCGGAAGCCGTGGCAGCCCATGTGGATGGTGAACATCACGTAATCCAGGAAGAGCACGCGGCAGTGGTCGCACCGGTACACGCCGATGGCCTCCCCTTCCTTGTTGATGACCTTGAAGGCGTCGCGTGGGCATATGGCGGGTGGCTTGATGATGTCGTACGGCCTCGGGAAATCCTTCAAGGCCTGGAGGCCGTTGCGGGTCGGAGCCGGGATCACCTGGCTCTGGTGGAAGGTGGGATTGGGCCTCTCCTCGTGGTTGCTGTCAGTGTCTGTGGAGTCGTGGCCGCTGTTGTTTGGGGAAAGGCCCCTGTCGGATGACAGGCTCTTGTCCCTGAGGTGGCCGTGGCTCTTCTCGGCCTCCGGCGCGGTGCCGTTGGGGACGTCGGCGCGCGGCAGCGGCAGCGGGTACAGGCTGCTGATGACCGGCACCATCTCGGCCGTGGGGGCCGCCGGCGTCTGCACGAGCGGGCGCAGGGCCTCGGCCCCGAGGTAGGTGATGGCGTTGTTGATGGCCTGGTCCATCATGCGCCCGTGCATCATCTCGCTCTCCTTTTCGTACAGGAAACTGGTGTTATAATTGACATCGAAGCTGGGTCGTTTCTCACCTGTGAGAGACGAGAGGTGATAATTACCTGGGTGGGTAAAGAACTATTTAAACCCCTTGATGACTTCTCTAAAGGGTCTCTGGGAAGCGAAGGGGTGTGATATGTTCTCTGCTGAAAGAGGCTGTTCTTAGACACAAGTAGCTTTTGGGGGGTTTTTTTGGGGTTTTTGTATTTTCTTAAACCTCAGGCTTAGAAGCAAACCAGTCTAATAGAGGAGGTGGGGAGGGTACTTTCTGACAGACTCATCTTTGACAACTCCTTGGACACTGAAGTCAGTTTTCCCCACTGTCCTTTGACACCACACCTGGCTTCTTGGACCTCTACACAGGTATTCAGGTAATCTAATACTGGCAGATATAAATATAGATATAAACCCCCCGCATTTAGGGTCACTTGGCATGGAGTCAGGGAAAGAAAAATGTTTTCCTCTGGGTGAGCTGGTGCTTGGAAAGCTCTGGACTGGACAGAAGTGGAGGAGAGTGCACCTGAAATTCTGCTCACACCTCTCTGGGCAGCACAGTGCAACTCCTGTTCTCTGTGCGCCAGCTGCAAGGAGGAAATAAACTGCACCCCAAAAGCACTAAAGGCATTTTGGGGGTGAATGTCTAGAAATAAGTAACTGAATTCTGTGGTTACTAAAACCATACATTTGTTCATCGCTTAAAAAAATACAAAAAAAAGACCAGATGAAAGGTTTCACGTGCAAGTGACTTGCAAACATTAGATCCACGAATCTCTTAGTTACGGTAACTCGACTGGTGCAGATGTTTATCAGTCACCTGTCAACACCATGACTCAATGTGTATGAAACTCGCGGGGTTTCACTGCAGAGGCAGAAAACCAGGAGCTCACGTTTCTCTTATAAAACACTCCAAAAGGTTAACGAACCACAAGAGTGTAACTGCTTCCAGCCCTCAGCACCACTCGCCATCCAGCTTCACATGGAAGGAAAAAAAATGCCCCAGTACTTTTGGGTGACTCAAAACCAGCTCCAGGCAAGTGAAAGATGTGAATAAATTGGAAATTTAAAAAATAAAAAAAGGCAACAAAAGCAAAAAAGACAGAACTGCCTAAAAATTTTGATGTTAGGATTCACTGTTGTAAAGTAAGACACAAAACCCACGATGTATGATCATAGGATTGTGGAATATCCCGAGTTGGAAGGGACCCACCAGGACCATCGACTCCAACTCCTGAAGATCATTGAGAGTCTCACAGTGCTCTGTGATCCCACTGTCCTGGTAGATTTTAAGATCCCCCCAGGAAAAAGCTCTGAAGTGGGGCCTGGTGCAGAGCTGAAGAGTTAAGTGCAGGGTCTGGTGGTCCCTGCCCCTGTGTGGGACTTGTACTGGTGCACACGAAGCAGCTACTGGGGATGGAAATGTGAAAAAGAAAGTGGGCGAGACTCCTGGTGCTTGTCTGAATCTCTGCAGAGCCCTCCAATTATAATAAAGGGGTTTTTCTTCCGATCAATAGACTTCATTCAGAGAAACGAGCCAAACAAAGATGCCTTGTTAGTGTATATCCCTGTCCCTGCTTCCTGACTAAATGAGACATCAGCAGTCATTCCCAGATTTCCCAAGGAATCCCCACGCTGGCCTGGCAGATCTGAGCTCTGACAAGGACAGGTCAGAAAGGCACAGGAGTCAGACCAAGGTCGCACAGCCTGCTCCTGAAAACATCCTTCCCAGGGATACAAGAGACCAAGGGGGGAATGTTTGCACATGTAATTTAACAAGAGCAATCACAGAAGTCCTAGAAAAACAGCAAGTTTCAGAAATTGGTTATTTTGTGCCTTTAGGTGAACTGTGATGGGTTCTCCAGCTTCTCCACACAGTCACCTTCGTGTGCAGTGCCAGTTCATGCCATCCAGCACCAGCACAAATCCCAAAGGATCTGGGCCACACAGGAACTCACTGGCTCGCAAAGGAAACCTCAAACCCACTAGTTCTTCACGTTAGGCCTATACTGAGGGGTTGCATCCTGCTGCAGGCGTGTTTAATAAAATACATAAAGGTCAAACTGGCGGTGATTGCACAATGAGAGAGCTGAAAAAATGCTAAAATAGAGAAAGCTAAAGAATTACAAACCCATTTGCATTAGTATTGCTTTTTGAATCACAGCACGACGTGTAGGGGCCGAGCCCCACAGGCCCAGTTTCAGTCCCGAGCACCAAAGATACTCAGATGGAGTGTGCTGGTGCGGCTGTGCAACGAGGTCACCTTTAGAAAGCCACACTAATGTAAAATAAATAAATAAATGAGACCAGTTTTCATAGATGAAAGCCCAGTGCTGCCCACCAAAGCCACTAAGAGCTCCTTTACCTTCAAAAACTGAGTTGGTTTCCTGTGTGGATGGAGCCAGCTGCACAGCTTTACTGGGATGGGTCTGGCTGCACAGCTTTACCTGGATGGGTCTGGCTGCACCCCCTTCCCTGGCTCTGGAGCTGGTGCAGCCAATGCCAGGGCTTTGGCTGCAGCAGCTGAGGGAGCCCTGTCTGCTCTCCCAGCCCACATCTCTCCCTTCCCACGTGGGCCCGTCTCGAAAGGGTGAACTTTATATTAAGCCATAAAAAACCCCCACTTGTTACCTTATATAACCCCACAAACAGCACAAATAAGGCTTCACCAGCACCAATATTATATAACTGCTGACTAAGGGTTTTCCTTAGGACACAGGGTTGCATTTTATTTTCTTTAAAGGCAGGTTGGTGAAATAAGACTGGCCAAGAGGATCAGGTGTTCGCTGAAACCCAGAACCTGCCCAACTAGTATTTAAGATCCCCAACATGCAAAACTCTGATCACGTACAATTAAATGCAAAGAAAATACTATGGAGACATCTGCTTGCTTTAATTACCACAAGAAAGGATTTGATATTTTTTAATCATAGACAAATTTAGGAGGATGACTAAGAGAAATCCAATACTTTTCTGTCTTTAGGCCTTATTCCACACATGAATCCTGAAGGAATCTTCAGCTCCTGCTGAGAAAACATTAACTTTCCGGTTCTTTGCCTGTTCTAGGTTCTAGCAGAGAACATTTCAAATGCATAGGTAGAGAAATGGCACATGGAAACTCATAAATTATATTTATAAATCACCTGCATAAAGACACAAGGCACAACAGTAGCTTCCACCCAGTTTAAGCAACCAACAGAATAAATTCTTTTTATTTTAATCAACCCCCTACAACAAATCACTAAAACCCCATCAGAAAAATCAGTGTTACTTTATTCTTTTGTATTAGATGCTAAGCTCGAGCAGGATATTTAAAAGAAGCAGAGGCATTGTACTGTTTGTTACCGACCCGCACGTATTTAACTGTTGCAGATGAAAAGGGGTTTTGTTCTTACCAATAAATTTCTGAGGCATTGAGCTTTTTCTCTTTGCCACGTTGCTCGCTAGCCTGTCCAGCACAAGGGCTCTTTCAGTCCCCATCTCTGCCTTGATGTGCCTTGCCTCCACGCTGGCTAGGTTGGAAAATGTGAAAAGGAAGGAAAAAAAGAGAAAAAAAACACAACACGTAGGTGAAAAGGAAAAAAAAAATTACAAAAAAGGAAGAGTGGACTGGTTTAATCTCCAATTGGCCACATAACTGGAGGAAACAGTTTGGAGACATAATGCAAAGTTGGTTTTGCTTTTTCGGTCGTTCCTGCTCTCTGGGTACCCGTTGTGGTCAGTGGCAGCACAGCCCTGAGCTCACTCAGGGGGGAGCACAAACCAGAACTGTCGCCAGCGAGAGGAAGTAAATGAACTGGCTGGAGGGTTGGTTAAGCTGCGGATGGAGAGAGAAGCTCTGCTGGCCTTTCTTTTTTATTCTGAGTAAGGCTGGGTGACACCTGCACACTCGCACAGTGCTTTGAGCTGCAGGAGGAGACACTCAGTCCTCTTGCTGCACTTTTCAGATATCAGTCATAGATGTCTTAACAAATCACTAAGAAACTTGTATGATACATATCAGTGTTCCAGTAAAATAAAAGCAATAAAACCTTTCAAAATTCAAAATTTCTAACTCTTTTTCTTCCCAGGTGTTACTGTCACTTAATATTTTTTCCTAAATGCTGCAGCTAAAACTATGCATGTTTCCTCTGTGTTTTAAAGCTTGTCACAACCTCCCAGATTTCTAATTCTTGGAAAAGTACCTGTGCCCTGCGACGACTCCCTTGGGACAGGGCCACTTCAGGCTCTTCCCGTTTTCCAGAGCTCTCCTCAGCTGTGCTAAGCAGTGCCCAGCACTGCACAGAAGCTGTGCTTGCTCTCAGCTCCTGGAGGCTGCAGAGGCCTTGAGCTGGAGAGCCGCCACCTCATATCGCTACAACCACACTAATACCGATCGTAACTGCTGTGGCTTCCCCCCAAACCCTGCTCACACCTCAACAACACCCATCTGGAGTGGCACTTTTCTATCAAAAGTAATAATAAAGAGTAAACTCATTGCTAAGAGTACCAGCGGCAGGGATCACTGTGCTGAGAAGTGGACACACCTCAAGGGACTGCCCAAGTCTGTAGGAGTTGGGCTCTCCAAGCTGAGGACAAAGGGGCTGATTTACTTTCCCAAGGTGGTATAAAAGGTTGGATCTCATTGTGAAAGAGTCCTGGTTGCTGTGTTACTGTACGTACACCAACATATCTAAATATAGAATCATGGAAACATGGAATGATTTGAGTTGGAAGAGACCTTGAAGATCATCCAGTGCCACCCCCTGCCATGGGCAGGGACACCTTCCACTAGCCCAGGTTGCTCCAAGCCCTGTCCAACCTGGCCTTGGACACCGCCAGGGATGGGGCAGCCACAGCTTCTCTGGGTAACCTGTGCCAGCGCCTCCCCACCCTCACAGGGAGGAATTTCTTCCTAACATCCCATCCAACCCTGCCCTCTGACAGTCTAAAACCACTGTCCCTTGTCCTGTATAAAAAATCTGCCTGTATAAAAAAATCCTTCTGCCTGTTTTTTATAAACCCCTTAAGGCACTGGAAGGCCAAAATGAGGTCTCTCTGAATAGATGAAGCATAACCTAAGTAAGAGACAAGCAGTGCCAGAGGAAAGCGATAGGAACACTTTGATATCACTTCAGTCCTGCTAAACGCAGATTTATTGAGTATCAGACTTAAATTTCTGTTGGCCCAGTAGAGCAAGTGCTGAAAGTGCAGCTTCATCCCTCCCAGCTCTGTGCAGCCTTTCCCTGAGCGTTTCAGTCCGTCCTCTGTACCTGTTTGTCAGTGCTGCTCCTGATAACACGAGTTTCAGTCAGCACAAACCATGACTCACCAAACCTCAGCCAGAACTATTTGTTCATGTTTGTTCAGCAGTTTGAAAACGTAAAGTGTTTCAGAGGTACTTGGTGCCACAAACACCGGCTACGAATATGAGTCAGGGAGGATGGGATAACAGGGCCTGGCTCCACTCGGTCACAGTCCTGGGACCTTGGGATGTACGTGGCAACCAGCCCTGCGCTGGGCATGAAGTGCCTTGAAGGTAATAACACACTGCTCTTCTAGTCTCAGTTTTATTCCAAATGACTCCAGTGTGTTTGGAGGCTCCCATAAATATATTCATCCCTGCTCCCAGCACAAAATACCCAGACACGATGTAAGAGCTGCACGAGGTGAGACAAAACACCAGGTAAAGGTGACACTCTGAGGGGAAGGGAGGGAGGCAGAGTGTAATCACCTACTTGGGCTTGGGCCAGAAGCTCTAGTTTGGTCTTGAAAATTATAGGATTTTTAATTTCAGGACTTCTGTTTAATTCTCATGCTCTAAAGCCTGAAATATGCATCCTGAGTTCTTTATATTAACTTTAGATGACTGTAGTCCAAGGTTTGAACTACCCCCAACCCCAAAACCTCATAATCTTGGTTGGATCATTGCATAAGTCATTAACAACAGTAATCTAAATTGTAAAAACCCCGACAACCCTGAACAAAATAATACAAACAGTGCTGAGTACTCAAAAATGTGCTTTTTCCTTTGTAAAGAAAAAAGAAAGAAAACACAATTCACCCATATCATAAAAGCAGCTCCCTGGTCCCTACCAGTTCTTTGTTTTTCTGATTTTGTTGTTCTAGTTCCTCTTCTTCTCAGTCTTTACCTCCAGGAGTTGCACCCTGAGGACCCATGGGTTGCTCTAGTAAAGCTTTAATTCCATATTTTCAGAGTCTTTTTCCCTATCCTGACAGGACTCAGTGCAGAGCTGCTGTCAGCCCTCCCAGCCCCAGGAGCACACTGGAAGCTGCACGTAGCGTATCAAGGATGACTTGTCAACATTATTTATGTGCCACCAAGGGAACTTTAATTGTTAAATTAATGTCAGGAGGGCAGACGAGGGCTTCCTGCAGGGATAGCAGAGTCTTTCCTCAAAGGAGATCTGCAGAGACAGTAAATATTGACCTACATAACACATTCTGGGACTTCTGTAGAGTCAATCTCCCAGCTTCATGGTTCTCTGCCCTTTTATTTTAATGCTGAGGGTCTTTGCTTTCACATTAAGATTTTCAACTCCTTGCTACTGGCTGTTTTTTCCTAAAGAAAAAATAATCTTTATTTATGGGCCACAAAAGGTCTTTGATGACATTTTCACAACCCGGCCTTAGGGAAACAGTGTCTGCTCTCAGTAAGATGAAGGTGGTTATACAAGTTCTCACCCACAGCACTGCTCTCTGTACCCAGAAACTCACTGAAAATTATCTCATCCAACTTCTTCTTCTGGATCGCTTATTAAACAATCCAAGAATAATATTTAGCATTTAGGAAACCTTTTTTTAATCACTTCAAACTCTCTAAAGGCTTCTCAGACATAGAGAAGTAATCACGCCCTCTGTCCTATTTCAATTATTCTCCCTCTTGGACTATTTCACTGCACACTGTGATTTAAAGAACTAATTATCTCACTATAACGTGTGTCTAAAAATAAAATTCAGGCTGGACTAACTGAAATGGTCAAGTGCTTTGCTCAAAATGACTCCGAGAAAAAACAAATACAGAAAACGCAGACTTCCAAAGCACTGAACGTGCAGCAGCCTGGGATCTCAGGTTATCCTGCAAGCTCAGGGCTCTGATGGCTCAGCTGCAGGGCCAGAAAGCAAAAAAACTCTGAGGGTGCTGAAGCAAACTCTGTAGCCCAAATGAATCACCTTGTCCCTCTTGGTCAGATCTGATCAGTGACTCTGGAATTATGTGGGGAGTTGAGCTCCTAAGCATGGAATTTTATATGGTATAAAGATGAGGTTGGTCTCACCACTTTTAAAGCTGGGTGCCCTTCTCCTGCTCAGCCAGCACCAGGGCTGAGCGTGGTCTTCCCTGACCCCCTGAGAGGTCTCTGTGCTGCTCCCAGCACTGCTGCCCATCTCAGTGTCCATTTCAGGTGTAATCCTGCCTGTATAAAACACTTCCAGAGGACTGTTTTCCTGCCAGTGTGAATTATCCATGACGAAGGACTCTTTATGTTGTCTTGTGAGGGCTGGATGAGGAGCCACCTCTCCAGTGCTGTCCCCCGGCACAGTTTGGGTTGGAAAGGACCTTAAGGATCATCTTGTCCCACCCCTCTGCCATGGGCAGGGACACGTCCCGCTAGACCAGGTTGTTCCAAGCCCTGTCCAACCCAGCTTTGAACACTTCCAGGGATGGGACATCCATCTCTGGGCCACCATGTCACCCTGTAGGTGGAGAGAGAGCTGATGCTCTCCCAGCCCCAAGCACACACCAGCGCTCACCCAGCACTGAGCTGTTCCCATAGTGTGGTTTCTGCCACACCAACCAATGTGAGTAGAATTTTTAGAACATGCACATATCATTAGCCAACCCCTGAAGTACAAAGCTGAAATTAGAGGCATTGCTTCCTGTAACATCTCTGTGTGGTCACTCAAGAAGGGAGAGTGGAACAGAACTGGGTGATTGTGCAATGAGAACAGTGTGAGAGAGATGGTTATCAGGAACAATGCTCCAACTATATTGTTACATGAAACTTTTCATTTAGAAATATTTCCACATTTGGAACATGCAAGCCTGGCACTCAAAAGCAACTAGAATAGTTACTACAGTCCTGATGCTTTTAAATATTTTAATCAGTGAGGGATGATGGAATGTAGAGCTCCATGTGAGATGGCTCCATGTGAGAATCAGAATCATGGAATGGCTTGAGTTGGAGGGGACCTTAAAGGTCATCCAGTTCTACATTCCTGCCATGGACAGGGACACCTTCCACCAGACCAGGCTGAGAAGCTTGTGAGGAATTCAGAAATACACCAAAATTCGAAATGATGCAGAGAAGGACGGAAAGGGTCAGTAACAGAAGGAGGATGTTTACTAAACACAAATGCAAAGTGCTGCACTTAGGGAAAAAAAAAAAAAGGAACATAGTAAATGACCTCCTGAGAGTCTTTCCAGCTTTCTCTCTCCCTGGTTCTGTCACTCAACATCCTGTTGATACCAGGGAACTGGATGGAAATACCCCAGGAGTTCCCATTTTTCATAAAATTCCCTACTTCCCTAACAACACTGCATTATTTGTGAGGGTGTGAAGGTCTCCAAGGCATGGCAGCAGCCGCCTCTTGGCACACTGGGAATTTGCACTCCCTGTGACCAGTTTAGGCTCTCTGCACTGCTGCAGTAAGTAAGGACTGCACAGCAGGCTCGGGATAAGGGGTGAAATGTTGCTATTCTGAAATACATCTAAGCCACGAGAATGATTTCAAAGCAGAAACCTGCAGCAGGTCTCACGTTTTCCATTTTCATGGGTGGACATGTTGGGTGATTGCCATCAGGGGAGTGTGTACTGTAACACAAACCACAGTTACAATGTGTAAGGGTTCTCACGAAAGCCAAAAATTGCTGATGTGCTGATAACGGGTTACTTTTACTAATGCTCCAAGAAATATGTCACTTGCTGACAAGAAGACAGCCCCCTCAAAATCATAAAACTATTAAAAACCTCTATGAAACACTTTGTTAAATCATTGTTCTTTGGGAGGTTTCCTGTGTGTGTCACAAAGCCTGAAGCACCACCCTACTCACTCTGCACAACATAGGGATTCCTGTACCCAAGGTTATCATCATGTACCAATGGCTTTTCACACTGATTTTCAGTCCTGGCTTGTGATGATTCCTGCAGAATCTTGTCCTTACTGTTGTTGATAGAGTTATTAGGATAAAATTCCTCCCAGCGATGGTGGTGAAGCTCTGGCACAGGTTACCCAGAGCACCTGTGGCTGCCCCATCCCTGGAAGCATCCAAGGCCAGGTTGGATGGGGCTTGGAGCAGCCTGGGCTAGTGGAAGGTGTCCCTGCCCATGGCAGGGGGTGGCACTGGATGAGCTTCAAGGTCCTTTCCAACCCAAACCCTCTTTGATTCCATGTTTCCATTATTTGGTGGTTTTTTGAGACTGCACAGCAAAAGATGGGAGCCTGAATTGTGAAACTGTAGCCTCAGGTCTGCTCAGATCAGTCACAGAATCCTTTGGGAGGTCACAGCCACTCCCTGACTCTGAACGGGAAGAGCAATTCTTTCCTGACTTCCTGGTGTATTGTGAGATTCAAATCACACAGTTCATTTTAGGATTTCAGCGGTTCAGGTAAATCAGGGACAAAGATTATGGTGGTTCCTTCTCACCAAAGTATTTTGGAACTGCAGCCTGAGACTGCAAAATCGAAAATAAGAAAAAAAACATGTTTTGATACATTTTATCTTTTCCAAAGGCAGCTCTATACTCAAAGCAGCCCTCTGCCTCTCACTCCCTCCAAAGCTGATCTGTCAGTGAGTTTTGAGATACCACTCCCTTTTCACACCCTGGGTTCAGGCCACTAAAACTGCTGTAAATTCTAACAATTTTTATTCTAAAGAAAAGGAACCATCAAACACACCGAGACAGGAACAACAGCTGTCAACAACTCATCCCGTAAAATGAGCCACGTAACAGCATTAATATAGGAAGAATTTAACTCACTGAGCATCACACCCAGAAATGCTGGGTACAAGGCATTTTAGATATTTTACGCAAAGTAACTGAGAAAGAAAAAAGTGATTAAAATAAAAGCACTCTCTAACTACCTGCCTGAGGGCTGTGATGAACCAGCCCCTTTAGAACGTTATAGCCCCTCAGGTTACTGAAAAGGAGTGTAGGAAAAGCTGTTCTCAGGCTGTGGGTTAACAGCTCACCAGATGCCCTTTCATAAGCCCTGTAATGTACCGAAACCCCAAAACCACTGCGATGTGATAAACTCACCAGCCTCACACATGCCAGCGTTCTGCAGGTAAGTCCGGCACCGCTCCTTGTGCTCCTCTAACGAGCTCCTCTGCTTGTAGCTCCTTCCACAAAACTCACATTTGTACGGCTTCTCCACTAGAACAAGAAACAATAAAATAATTAAAATAACCACAAGAAACCACTAAAACACTGTCTTGCTTGAAGTGCGATGGTTTTAACATTGTGCTGGTGGGGGACAGCACCACACTGCTGGTCTTGATTAAATCAGAATCTCATTCGTCCTTGGCAGATAAGCTCATTTTTGACTTTGATTCTTTGTGAGGTTGAACATTTTTCTGTACAGTGCAGTGCAGAGATAACATCTATCATTTAGAATCAAGGTTTTCTTTCTGAGCCCATGTAGAACACAGGATACAGACAAACTCAAGGGCAAGCGGAACCTGGCTCTTGCAGAACTGGGGCAGCTAAGATCGAATTATATCTGGCTCGTTATCCAAGTCACCTCAGCTCTGTGCCTCCATTTCCCCATCTGTAAAATGGACAGAACACCCTACCAGGCTTGAGAAGAAACATCTGCTGAGCATTTTAAGAGATTCAGATGAAAGGCACTACACCACGGTGAGGTGGCAATAGAGTCATCTGCCTGGGATTATGCTCCTGGAGCTTTCCTCACAGCTCAGAATGAGATGGAAGTCCCAGCAAAGCACATCTGTCTCACACTCTCCTCAAGTTCAGAGCTTGCTGGCATAGCCAGCGCCACTCATATGAAAATGAGCTGACAAGGTAGAGATGGGTCAAAGGTTGGACTTGATGATCTTGGAGGTCTTTTCCAACCAAAATGATTCTGTGATTCTGTAAAAATACCACGGAGTTATTTGTGCAAGCGGGTTTGTGGGCTGTGACATGGATTCCCCTGACCCCTCTCTCTGCACCGAGAGCAGAGCCAGTCCCGAGTTGGTTCCAGGAGCACCAGTGAGTGGTCACTGCTCTGTGCTGACCCTTTCACAGGCTGAGCAAACCTTGCTGACTGTCTTTTTCCACACCGAGTGTCCCAGTGACACACATCCAAAACACATGGAGTGCCTGTGAAGTCACTTACCAGAATGTGTCCTTAAGTGACCCGTAAGCGCATCCCTCCTTTGGCAGGCATAACTGCACAGGTGACACTTAAAAGGTTTTTCCCCTGTGTGTAGTTTAATGTGGCGGAGGAGGTTTCCCTTCTGAGTAAAGGAAGCTCCGCACTGATTACACTGGAATGGCCGTTCACCTTAAAATGACATACAGAAAAGGACATTTAATGGTTACGTGGGTATCATGCTGTCCTCTGCCTTTTTGGAAGAGGAAAGAATGAGATACTGGATCGACTTCTTTCTATAGAAACACACAGAGTGTGACTTCAGTGGGAGGGAGGTGCAGCTCTGGTGTCAAAGCTGCTCGTAGCATATGTAGGACTATGGAAAACACTGCACAGTTCTTCCGTGGAAAGAAGCGCTCCGGAGGAGGCTGATTCCAACAAGCCAGCAATTTTTAGAAGAAAAAAATGTTATCTTACTGCAGGCTGAAACTTAAGATGCTCACTGGTTTGTTGCCAAAGTATAGCACAGAGAGAAATTTATACACAGACTGAAAATGGCAGCACAAAACCAAATTAACTTTTGCTTTGTGCCAGAAATGCTGCAATTACATAGTGCCTTTCATCCAAAATTCTTAAAATGCCTCGCCAACTTGCTTTTAATAATATTCAATCCCAATAAGAAGAAAGGTGGGTAAAGTGAGGCACAGAACAGCGAGTAACTTGATAAAGATCACATGTGGTGTCAAGGACAGAACAAGGAAACCCTGATTTTGGTATCCTTTTAAAAAATAACTAGTCTAGATTAAAAATTATCATCCTTTCAGTACCCCAGCTCTTACAAGAACAACAGAGGGATATTTACCAGTGTGGCTACGCTTATGAACCATCAAGACATTGAGGCTAATGCAGGCTAATCCACAGATATCACAATTCATCTTTCCACTAGCTGGCCTGACGTTGTCATATGAACCCGAGTGTCTTTCCAGTTTAATGCTCTCATATTCGTTATATTCTCTGGGATATGTGTAAGGCAGTTCGGATTCCTCCATGCTTTCCATAGGCTCGGAATTTAAAGCATTCTCCTCTCTTTCACTGTATTCACCTTTCACTTTAATCACATCATCTGCAGGTAAAACAAAGCACAGGAGTGAAAAAATGCTAATCTTATGCACAGTGAAGTATCTTAGGGAAAAAATGCACTAAAAATTATTTAAAACAATGGTATCAATCTTCCTAAAAGTTTTACTGAAACAAGTAATGATGAAGAGATGAAGTTGAGACGTGAAGCTTCACTGGTCATGGACACTTAGTGATCCTCACAGTGAAGTAACCCTTAAAAACAATTAGACTGCTTGGTAATTATCTTTGATAGAGAATTTCCTTCTACAGATTACCAAAGTATAATCCAGTACAAACATCTCCTGAAATTACTAGGCAGGATTCAGAATAAAACACTTATTCACACCACTCACAATTATTATTTTTATAGAAATCAGCATTTCAGGTTGCTCCTGTGAATGGGAAATATAGAAAGACACAAATTAAAAAGAGTAATTATATCATATAACTTATACCTTCTTGTGGAAACTTTGGTGCTTGGAACAAGCCTAGGAAATATGTCTGGTCAGTGTAAGACTCTCAGTGCTCCCATGGGATAGATTCTCACTACTTAAGCCAAATCAATAATCCTAATTTTCACTTGCAAATCATAGTTTTACCCATAGCTCTCAGACGTGTGAGGAGCAGTTGATAATCTTGATTTACTATGTGAGAAAAACTAGCAGAGGTAGGCTAAGGGTTTCCTGATAAATAAATATATCCCAGAAATGTTAAAATATTTGCCTGAAGTCATTTTGTGAGGATGCGGCAAAGAACCTGAGGCTTCCTGAAGATCAGCATCCATGGCCTTCAAACAGGTTCCTGCACCTGTAGCCATGTCCAGAGGAATCCAAAGGCGTTGCCTAAATGAATGCAGCTCCATGACAAAGACGGGTGTAACAAACAGCTAATGATTTACTAACAGAGTAAAAATACAAGCAAATTGGTCACACGGTATAAACAGCTGATGATTCTCAGCTTAGGGTGCTGAATTTCCTTTCCGTGATTAACTCCAACAGTACCAGCACTTCCATTAAAATCCTTAATAATTGCCAGGACAGCTTGTTTCTGCTTAAAGCTGGCTGAGAAAGTTGGGGCTGTTCAGCCTGGAGAAGAGAAGGTTGTGTGGAGACCTCACAGCACCTTCCAGTGTCTGAAGGGGTCACAGGGGAGCCAGAGAGGGACAATTCCTTGTGAGCTGGAGTGACAGAACAAGAGGGAATGGCTTAAAGGTGAAAGAAGGAAAATTTAGGTTGGGTACATGGAAGAAATTCTTTCCTGTGAGGGTGAGGTGACCTTGGCGCAGGGTGCCCAGAGCAGCTGTGGCTGCCCCATTCCTGGAAGCGTCCAAGGCCAGGCTGGATAGGGTTTGGAGCACCCTGGGACAGTGGGAATTGTCCCTGCCCATGACAGGGGTGGGACTGGATGAGCTTTAAGGTCCTTCCCACCCAAACCATTCCATGGTTCTTTGACATGGTTGAAACTCAAGTTGTGCCTCAAGCTACCGAGTGAAGACGAGCACCATGAGATGCACCACACGGCTTCCTGTTTGAAAGTCTTGTTCTCTGGCCACCTGCTTCTCCCTCCAGCCGAGGGTTAGACAGTTCAATCTGGCACTGAATCACTTGTCCTTTCTCCAAAGTACAGAACATGAACTGCTGAATATGTATTAGCTCTGGTTCTGAGTAATAAACCACATCAAATGCCGAGAACAAACAATGGGTGGCAGTGAAAATGAGGTGGCAACATAAAAGAAGCGTTGAAAAAGAAAGATCTGGCAACCTAAACTTTCATGAAATCAAAAATTTCAGCTACATTTTAGGGAGAAAAATCACTCCTCTCTCCTAATTGATTATATTAAGTCCTGCCAATCTGTCTGACTTTGGGCTGAGGTGGAGGAAACAGGAGGAGATGATCTCTTTATCCTACACAAGATTTCACAGTAGTGTGGAATACTCTGAGATCCCTCTTGTGCTCTCCTTGGATGGGGATATTAATGGAAGAATGGGGTTTTCTCCTGTACTGTGTGATTTTATGCCCCTATCCTGGAAAATGTTTAGACTTTGCTGTTGGGACTTGCTGCCCCAGTCCCTGATGAGCTCACATGGGTTTGGGTGTTTGCTCAGAGTGTCACAGGGAGCTCCAGATTCACCCCAAAGTGGGCTGTTTTTCTTTGCTATTCTTCACCAGCTATTCTTCACATCCCATGGATCCCTGCTTCCACAGAACCAGGGCTTCCTCTGCAGGTGCCTTCTGCTGCCAACTCCATGTCCATGGCTGCGAGGGTCATCCTGCTATCAAGACTCTTTCAAAATTAGTTTATACAACCATTTCCGTCATTCCAAGGAAAAATGATTGCCAGTTGCTGAAAGCAGATTTCAACACCAATCCCTTTTCCAGAAAAAACAAAAAAAACCAAAAAACCCAACTTTTTTGGTTGGTTGGTTGTTTTTTTCCCTCTCAAAAGGAGGCAGTTCCAAAATAATTTGCTACATCCTGCCCAGCATGGTAAAAGGAAGTACCCAGTGCAGCTGCACCTTGTTGGTGCTTTCAGAAACAATTTCAATTCCCACTTTCTACTTAACGTCTCACCTTTCGTCTGCATCACACACGGTTGTTTAGCAGTGGAGGCTTCTGTGCCGTTTGCTGCTCTTTCTCACCACAATTCTTGGCTCACAGCTCCAGAGCTGTGCCAGGGTCTGTGTGGCACAGCTTGGGCGCTGGTTTGAGCCCCCCGCGGCAAGTCCTTGGGGACTGGTGCAAACTGGGCAAACAATCTTATGGTTCCACCGTGGAAAATAATCACCTCTGCACTTTCCATACTGCATGTAAGGCTTGTGTTTCCTTGTAGTAACAGAGGAGGATGCACCTGAGTTTTGATCAAGGCTTTTCCATCACTGCTTTCACAAAAAACATCACCATCACTCCAGCTGTCCATGACATCCAAAGTTCAAGTGTTTTCCTGTAGATATTTGAAGAACCTCCACAGAAAAATTCACCTTCATATGACTGGGACCAGCAGAAGCCACAAGGGGAGAGGCTTTTTAAACCCAAATATAAGTTAGAAGAGTTGGGATTTTTTTCACCTGTTATGGTTTGGAGGCTGCTTTGCCTCCCTGACAGTCAGACAGAAGACAGCTTTGGTGCAAAGCAATCTAAGATAAAAATGGCTCAGTACAGGTTGGACTAAAATTAACCAAGTGATTGCAGAGTCTGGAGCCACCAGATTCCTTTTTCAGCCCAGGCTTTTCTCTGTACTGGCATGCACAGGGAATACCATGTGATCAGGAGATTGGCAGCTGTGTGGAAGGTTTGTATCTGTCACTTAAAAATCATATCAACATATTTTATTAGATCAGGGAGTTTCCAGGCTGGTCTGCCTTAATCAAGAGGAAGGAAGCTGTGACTTCATGTAGAATAGGGAAATTTAACTGAGGAAAAACACAATTATCCCTAAAAACACTAACAAAGTTCCCACAGTGAAAAAAAGAAGTGCTATCATCTCTTCTACTATGCAAGTAAAGAGGGTGTACGAGAAAAAAAACCATTCATGGAGTCCAAGCCAGGGAATTATTTTTCTTGAGACAGTTCATGGAGTTAATATACACTGAGAAAAAAAAGCTGCAGCTTTTACAGAACAAAGTACCGGTGTGATGCGTTAAGGCTGATGCACATGGTTTCATTTCCTGGGGAGATGATTACAAGATGAAAGACATACTCCAGAGTAATATTTTTGTTTCACCTGAAACACTGTAAAAACAATGGGTTCTGGAAAAAATCCAAAATAAAGCTGCGGTGGCAACTTCAGACTGAGTCACCACCCAAACAGTGCTTGTGTGTGCTCTATAAAATGATAGAATCACAAAGGGTTTGTGTTGGAAGGACATTAAAGCTCATCCAGTCCCACCCCCTGCCATGGGCAGGGACACCTTCCACTAGCCCAGGTTGCTCCTAGACCTGTCCAGCCTGGCCTTGGACACTTCCAGGGATCCAGGGGCTGCCACAGCTTCTCTGGGCACCCTGTGCCAGGGCCTCCCCACCCTCACAGGGAAGAATTTCTCCCATGTATCCAACATGAATTTCTCCTTTTTTGACTTAAAGCCATTCCCCCTTGTCCTGTCACTCCTTCACTTCCTGAAGCAGAGCCCCTCCCTGCTCCCTTTTAAGTCCCTCCAGATACTGGATGACTGTTCTGAGATCTCCACACAACCTTCTCTTCTCCAGGCTGAAAATGCAGAAATAAAAAAGTCAAGAGTGCCAAATAATGAGGGCAGGTTGGAGGGTTTCTGAATCTTAGCTGTTTTCTCTAGGAGGAAGTTTCGGAAGGAAAACCCCCCAAATTCTCCATTTAATCCGAGACTGTGGCATCAAATAGAAAGAACATAAGTTTTGTCCTGTTGTTAAGCAAAGTTTACCAGGAGTGATCGGGAAAGCACAAGGAATAAAACCCAGAAGCCATTAAAGACAACGGCAGGAAAGGGTGATGTAGCTCAAGTGTTTTACAAGGAGTGGGGTCATAATCGTGAAATCCTCAGCACATGCAAAAAGTCAACTGGGTAACAAAGAAACTTAATCATCTTAATGTGGCATTTTAATGATGCTGCTGATTTGCTGTGCCAATTCAGAGATAATGAGCCCCTAATGCTACAGATGTTCAGCCAGACTAAAGGAAAAAAAAAAAGGAAAAAGAAAAGCTTTTCTTGTATGCCATTTCCTAACTATCCAATTAAACAAATTGTGAAAGCATATAAATAGTTTACCAGGTTTTGACAGCTGTTAATGGGATTCAGATGCCGAGGAACAAGAAGGGAGCCGATACGGGGCATATTGGAGGCTTCTTGTGACTACCTGGGTTTGACAGGTATTAACTGATGATTCATCACCGTTATCCCCACAAAACCCTACAGACACATGCCAGAGCTGCTCCCCTCCAGAAGGAGAGACTCCTGTTCCTAAACCAGCCTGAGACAGAGAGTGGTGAAGCTGAAAAAGTCAGCAGAGTTTCCAAATTCAAGGCAGGTGTGAGAAACACCTCAGCGATGGAATCAACACACTGGGGGCAAAAATAAGTCATTAATAAAAAAATTCCATGTTCCTTAGTGAATAGAGTAATACATCCCATAAAATTATACACAGGGGGAAAATAATTAAAATAACTAATGTTATGTCTAAGGTTTTTTTTCCTTAACAAGAAGAAAACATTTACATGTCTATATGGAAAATTTGGACATTGTAGCTAATGGGGAAATATAAAACGTGAAGTGACACAATAGCAACATGAGATTTTTTTTTTAAACGAGGCAACACAATCAGGGTTAAGATAACTTTTCTCCACGTTTTTCTTCTACCCCAGTGCAGATATCCATCTAGGGAAGGGAAAGGATTTCAAGCCTTTTTGGCCCACCCTGGCTTTGTTTTCTGTCTGACTCCAGCCTGGGCTCCCTTTTTCCCAACAGCTTTTATGAGATCATTGTTTGCCAACAAAGGAAGAGCAATCACCTCACAGCAGAATTAACTTCCAGCCAGACAGAAAAGACAACCACCCCAACCAGGATGTGGTGACAAGAAATGCCCTTGCAGGGTGCAGACACTGGGCCTGTCCCATTCCTCGGGTCCCTTTTTGTGTCACTATGAGCCAAAGCAGAGACTTCTGCACTAAAAGTCCCAAATATTGTATTTATTACTTGGACATATTGGCTTTGGGTTTATTTTATCTTTGTGCTTTTTAGTATTTTCTTAGTACTGTTGTTCAATAGTCATTTTTGTAGAAAACCCTAGTCTTTATTTTGTTTAGATACTTTACAAAGCAGACATGAGTGGTAATTCCTAAATGATCCGATGCAGAATGCACCTGGTGGAAATTTCACTTCTAAATGTAAGAGAGAAACTTTCATCATTCCCCTTTGTGGAGTGCAGGCTCAGTGGTAATGAGTCTCCTTGGTTTTATTGTGACTTGAAACAAAAATAGAAACAAATCAAATTGAAATGCAGCACTGAGAATTGGAAAGAAAATAAAAAAAAATCAGCCAGGCATAATTTTCCAAGTGCTCAGATGTGTATTTTCTACTTCATTAATACCAGTGCCTCTCTATCATTAAAGCATAGTGTAATTTATCTAGTTGTACAATTAATTGCAAAATAACCCCAACCAAACAACACACATCGTTTCCAAGCTCATATGAGTCAGGAAACTTGAATTATGTAACTGGTTCTTCAAGCATCTTACTAAAAACAATGATTTTTCTTATAAAGATTAATATTCCTGTGTAAATCTATACTTTCACAGACAGTATTTCCCCATTATTACCATTTTCTGCCTAATAATACTCTAGCATTTTTTTAGGATTTTCATTCAAAAGGTTTCCAAATTATGCTGATGTTATACTGACAGAAATAGGAAGGAGAAACGTTCCTCAAAACTGAGTGTTCCCAAGGCTGGAGTTAAACAGGACAAACTGCACATCAACACTGTGCAATGCTGGGTTTAGAGAAGGAAATGGAATTTAACTTCATTTAAACTGCATTTAAATGCTCTTAACTGAAACTACAAACAGAGTTTGGGGAAGCAGAATGACATTCCCTGGGACAAATTTTGCTAGGGACTAGAAAACTATGGTGAGTGTATGCTGAACTATCATGGGATTTTGGTTTGGTTGCTTAATTTTAAAAAGTGGTAATAATTTGCCATTTTTACTCAACTTTCTACACCCCCAGTGCTGGATGGGAGCACAGAGGGAATGCCATCCCACATCCCCAGGCCTGCAGGGCCCAGGTTTTCCAACACACATCTCAGATGAAATTTGTTTTAATTTTGACACCTGTTAATGTTATCCTTTCAGATCCGAATATCTTTTAAGTCTCCCTCTTGCAAAACAACACAGAAAAAGATGAAACTGTACAAGCTCTTCCCTTCCTTCGCTGTCAAGATACTATCACCCAGAGAAAACATTTCTAAAATTACAATTCCTGAAGTCCAGCAAGGCAGATACCATCACAACCGTTAAATCAGACTTCAATGAGACAGTTAATCAGAGAACATCTGGACCCAACAGTCAGACTGAGAAAGGCCACATGTTAAATTCAGATAATCGCTGGCATTACTTATATCAAGGGACCAATCACTAATGTGACCACTCAGGCATGGTCGACTCTGGTCAGCTGTGCTTCAAATGAACTTCAAACCTGAGAAATTCGAAGTCTAGTTTCATTTAATCTTTGTAAATTCATCTCCCAAGAGCCTTCCTGACAGCACAATATATTCTTGTAAGAAAAATAAAATATTGAGAGAAAATAAGATAAAATAGTACGAAGAACAGGGAAATCTGTGATAAATACCTGAGGACTTTTAACACATAGAGACTGAAGGCAAGAGCTTGGTTCAGATGTTCTTGAACACCTTGAAAAGTGCACTGATTTGATTGAACTATAAAAAAATTCGGTAGTAAATAATCTTGACTTGAATTTTAGATTACACCTATGTTCTCTCCTATTTGAGGTTCTTGTAATTAAATGTTTGTAGTTTACTTTTAGCACAGTCTTTCAGAGGAGCGTGTGCATCTGCTCTGTGTTCTCTCGGTAACACTGATCTTACAGCTCTTTCCCAGCCCAAGCGTTCCCAGGAGTCTGTGCCTCAGACCCGTACAACAAACCCAATCCTCCCTGGAAGAGCAGGATTGCTCAAACCGCCCGTCCAGGAGCACCTGCAGCTCCCAGAGCCGCTCCTGGAGGTGGAGCTCCTGCACCAGGAGAGGCAGGAGAGGAGCGCGGCTGGCACGCACGGCAGGTGAGCGCAGCCACACGCTGCTCCTCGGGAGTACAGGGAGCCGAGCTCGGAACGAGCAAAGCTCCTGACGCTGCTGCAGGGCAGGAGAAGGAGCTGAAGCCGGAACAAGAACTGGAGCGAACGCAGCGTGATGGGAGACGGCGCTGAGGACGCGGCAGCGCCGGCCCGAGGAGTCCCAGGTGGAACAGGCACCGAGCAGCCGGTGCAAACTCCGCATAGCTCAGTTAAAAGTCAGTCAGCAAAGTCAGCAACGAGACACAAGAGCCATCAATTCCAATGCTCAGGGAACTATTGGTGGCATTTTAGCAAAGTTTTGACCCTTGTGGATCTGTTTCCCTTTCCCGATACTTTTCCAGCAGCATAAACAGAGTGAACCTGCCCCTTCAACTCCCATTTTGTGCCAAACCAACAGCCCGGTTTGGGGCAAAATGTGACTTATCCCCATTAACTGATTTCCTTTCCACTAATCTGTATTTCCAAAAATTGATTATTTCCTATAACACGTGATTTGAGTTCCCAGGGCCATTTTCTGCATCCTCACTTATTTTCTGCTGGGAGGAGTGGGGAGGGGTCACACTTCATCTGCCTTGGACTAGACTTAATTTCGATGCCAAAGGAGTAAGTATTTCTCTCACCTGTAACTTCAGGGAATTATTTTGTAAGGATCCAAGATACACATTGTAGAACAAGTGAAGAAAAATGGAGTTTTAAAAGTTATGGAATGAAGCCCATCATCTACTGAGTAACTGTGCATCCATCCTCTTTCCAGCCCTTGTTCTGTCTGAGAGCTTCCACTGGGAGTCAGGATATCGCAAAAGTAAATTCTATTTTCTAATCACTATAACGGGTTAATTAGAATGAGAAATAGCTGCACTTTCTGGTTATCTCCAGGCAATCAGAGTATCCGAGTGTCTATGTCAGTGCTGAGTGCTCAGGATAGTCCAGCTGCTGTCAATCATTTACAGGCTGGGTGACACCACCGCCCCGTTGATGTCACCGAGCGTGCCTGGCAGCATTCCTGCCGCTGACGGCACAGTCTGAAGAGCTCAAACAAAGTCAAGAGGATCGTTTGTTGATAAGGAAAACGCGGCTTTCAGTCCCAGTAGAGCCCCCAGAGAAGTCTGACCCGTTCAGCACAGACTCCTTGCTGGGTTTAACACTACAGAAATCCCCTTGCAGTGAACTTCTGCTGATGTTGCGAGATAACCCCGAGTCCCATGAGCACCGGGGCTCGAGCTGGGCTTGGGAGATGTAATATTCTGATAAAAAACGGCACTTCCTTTCCAGGCAGATAAGTGCGTGTTCTTGCAGCACCGCTGGAACCTCGCCGAGCGCCCCAGCGAGGCTCTGTCACCTCTCCTGCCTCACTCCAGCCTTTCAACCGCCCCCCTCACATACCTCAGTGCAGCAGCAATTAACATCCATAAACCACAAATGTGGCTTTTATCTCTTTTTAGCTCACAACCATGAAAGCTCGCTGACATTCATAACACCCCAAAAGTTGTCTGCCTCAACAGCTGAGAGAATTAAGACATAATTAAACATTCATGCTTGACTGCGACTCCCAGAGGAAAGAACGTGGGTTTTTTAATTTAATTTTTAAATTAAAGATATGTCAACTTTGGCCACCAAAGGTAACAGTGTTGGGGGCACATAAAGAAACAGGGGAAATCAAGCGCTTCCCCCCCGCTCTCACTGCTTGTCTCTTTTCAGACTAGACACAGGAAGCACCATGGGAACAGTGTATTTTTATGGTTGCAGGCGAGCATACACCATGTGCACCACAGCGTGCAGCTTCCAGTCCCTTGAGGCAAGAAAAGGGGGTTTTGTTTCTTTTTTTTCCTTCTTCCCCATCAAGCTTTTAATTACCATTTTACTATAGCCTGCTGCCTAATTGTTTGCCTGATACTTAGTGATGATCATGATGGAAGCCCGTTTAACAGGGGGGTGGAATAGGACAAGTTGAGCTGTTTCCATGGAATGGCATCTCACCTGTGTCAGGACACACATAAAAACACCATGAGCTGGTGTGTTTGCACAGGCTCAGAGAAGTACAAATAGGGAACTGTTTGCTGAAATAGTGCATTTTTTTAATACCAAAGGAGTCCCAGTGATGGAGTTTCAGCCCTATACATTAATTTAGTGCTTTTATGAACTGTCTGTAAAAAGCATCCCAGCAGCACTTTCAGCATAAAAGGCTCCACCAAACCAAGTTAGACAACATCTAGACTTAAGCAAGCTCCAGCTTCTGCTCAAAGCCTCAGAATAAATCCCCACAACATATTCACAGTGTCACCCATGAATAATGCAAGAGTCACAAAAACATGTCGTCCAAGAAACTGGAAGATTCCTACTCACTACGGATGGCTGACAAGACATGGAAAAACCAGACATAATTGTGCTGGAGAAAAACATGTTACAGACATACTAAGGCAGTGGAAAGCAGGTTATCGAAGGCCTGATCTCTCTCCATGAGTCAGTGGCCTCATGTTCCCATGATGGCCTTCAGCAGATGGAACAAACCCTGGGGGCACGGATCATGTGGGGGTTCAGGAGAGAAAAAGGAGAGGTTTCTGTGTCACAGGCTGTCATCAGCGATGAATTGGGAAGGTGCTGGAGTGGAATTGCTCACTCACAAAAGTGATTAACATTTATGAGAACCACATAAATATTTTTCATTATTTCTCTTTAAATTTGATATAAAATGAGGGGATTAGTGATCATATCAATGTGCCAAATAAAGAAATTGAGCTTTTTTTTTTTTTAAATCAATCGATTTTTCAGGTGTAGGCAGATAATCCTTTTCCCAAAAGCCATCACCAATACCGATAATATTTCTATTCTGTGATCCTGGAGAATATTAAATATTCATTTTTACCAGGGTTAGTGATCCCCAAAAGATAATCCTCCCACCAGGACAGCACTGTCAGAATGTGGTTTCATTTATAGAAGTCAACAGTAGTTACTGACCCACGAGGACTGCTCAGGGACTAACAGAGCTGCTGCTATTTTGTAGAGGGCATGACATGAAAGTTGAGACTATTTGTGAATTTCAGTCTCCAACAGCAACTGAACTGGCGTTGTTGGGAGGAAATCTAAGTGCACCTACTGATCACTGCACGGCCTGGAGTACTAGCACAGCATGCTTAAATATTTAAGATTTATTGTGCTTCCGGTATCAGAATGACTGTAGAGAACAGTGTGTGAAGCACTGAAGCAAACACAATGTATATTTTATTTTGTGCTATTTTACACTAAGGTGCTGGAAGTATCTTTTTTGTGCATTTGAACTAGCTTTCTCCTTGCAGTCGTGGCTTTATTCCTACAGTGAGCAGCAAGGGATAGGGCACTGTGGTACTGAAGGTTCATACTCACTTTATAATAAATGAGCTCTAATGGTAAGGGAGGCTGCTGGAGGGGAATGATGTTTTATTGATATTTATAGCATTGTCTTTGAGATGTAAATTTTCGGTGTTTGCATTCCAGAACAAATGGTAAAGAGACTTTTAGAGATCAGCAGCAATATAAAAAATGAATGGTAAAAGCAGTACCGATACAAACAATCTGTCACGTGTCCAAGTTGTTCCTGACTTAAATGTATGGAAAAGAGGGTGAGAAATGGTACTGTAGGCACAGGGCAGCAGAGAACAGGAAAAGGACTTGCTTCCTGTCTGGACACTGCATACAAGCAGTATGGACACGGCTCCTGGAATGGGAAGGTGGGAAGAAGTTACAGCAACTCCTCTCAGATGGTCGATACTGAGGGGTTGGGGAAAGAAACCCTGTCCTGGCTTCCTGCACCCACAGCTCAGTCAGCAGGAGGAGGGAAGGGCCAGGACACCGGGAAAGCACAGGGAGAAGTGAGCTAGTGAGAGTTGAGCTGGTGCAAGGGGTGGACAAACAGCGGGGGCATGGCTGTGAATATTTTATGTGCTGTGGGATCTGAGCGATCAGTTGCCTTGGATGTAGAAAAGGCTCAAGTCTTCCATGTTTTGTCTATTCTATTAAACTTCTGTATTTAGGGTAAGCAGAGCAGAACTCATCTGCCCAAGGCAGGCTCCATACTGCAGACATCTACACTGAGCTGCTCTTGGCTGACTGCAGAGTCCTGCTAAGCAGCAGCTGCTCTGGGGACACGAGGCTTTTCACCTTGAGCCAGACACCCAAATTTGGTCAGAAAACCTGCGTGATGTCTCTCCATAAACTGTCCAGAAAGGCCAGACACCAGCACAGTTCCAGCTTCTGGCACTGTAGATCCTTGAGTGAGGTTCATCTCACCACTCCCTTGAGTGTTTTATGTTGGCTTTTAATTTGTTAACCAATAAAAATGTTTGGTCTTTAATAATGCAAAAGTATAACCTCTGCAAAATAATCACAATAATGTTAGAGGGAACAACCAAAGCTACTTGCTCAGCCAAAACACATAATTCTTTAGTGATCTATTTGATTCATGTGATACAAACTCTACCTCAGACTCCCACCCAAAGCCACAGCCATGATTTCCCTTGGTGCTGCTGCACTGCCACAGACCTGTGGCACAGAAAGGCACCGTGGAACTGCTAACACCATGTGTGCTCTCCCCAGGACACGTGCCCCACATCCTCCACCATGCACCCTCCTCACTGGTTGTGGCTGAGGCCCCTGGCACAGATGAACACTCTCAGATCACGGCCAGGAACTGTTGTTAATACTGAGATCTCAGTTTAGGAGCTTCTACAGCATGTAAGGAACTCAACATCTATGTCATACACTCGTATAAACCCCAGAGCTCTGAGGGCTGTAAGATTGCCAAGTTCCAGGAGCTGCTGCTGTTATCTTCTATCTATAAATGAAGAGGGCCTGCTGGTTTTTGAGGACAGTACGTATTGGTTTACTATTTCAATTAATCCCTGTGTCTTCTCTCAGACCTGTAGGAAGGGTTTATTCTTCAAATTCAACAATGAACACGGAAAACTGACCAACCTCCCCTTCACCAACAGTTTAAAGTACAGCATTGCTGCTACAGTTTTAAATTTTACAGGCCTGAGTGGTCCTGTGAATTTGAGATAACTTCTTCTTTCTTTCAAAAAAATGAATAAATTATCAAGTTATTTTTTTACATATGAAAGTACTTAGCAGTATTAATAAAAATTGCTGTCCTAACACGGGATTTGCCTACGCAAACTGCTCTTAGGAATTTGTGTGTTACCACACACATTAAAGGCTCATCAGATGCACTTGCTCTTTCATCTCCCCATCCATATTTCATAGATCCCGTAAAACTGACCTTGCTAAAATGCATGTGAGGTTCCCTGATGGAAAGGGTTGCTCCTCCTTAGAGCATGTTGAAATGCTCCAAATGAATTGTATTGCTATTCCTTTTACAGGCATGCTCTCATAGCATAATCAGATGAATAAAAAGACAAAATACAACTATTATTTTTCAGAATTCCAACTCTACTTTACCTCCTGCTTCTTCATTAGACTGATTGTGTTCCTTCATGTCTTCCACATTATCCATGCTTTCCATTTCCTGGGATTTGTTCAGATTACAGTCTGTCAAATCCTCTTGTTCTTCTGGGGGGGGAAAAAAAAAAGGTGAAAAATAATTAACTATTTATTCTCCAAGACTATTTCCAGGTGATTCCCTCAAAGCACCTGCACACTCCCAGCACTGCTGACAGTGCCCACAATGTTATTTATACAGATGCATTGGTTGCACTTTGGGGAATTATTTTACTTCCCAAAGTCCCACACAAACTCTCACACACACCTTGAACCCATTTTCAGCTTTTGCTCAGATCTAAATATCCTGGAGTTTGTTCTAAATGACAACAGGAATAAAATCCAGTATATCTAACTCCATCATAGGTGCTCTGACAACTGCTGTGAGCAGGGATGGAGCTCCTTGGAGCAAGGCAAAGGAATCACAGCTCCACTTTGTTCTTTTGGGCAAAATATTAATCATTCTGGCCCTAGGCCAGGAAACTGCTCAAGCACGTGTAACCAAGGCCTCTTTGAACCCACTTGCACTTCTCTGCTTATTCCACATGTGTACTTTTAAATATCAACATTATCATGCAGATCAGCATCCCAGAGATCCCAGCCTCTCTCCTCCGAAATAAAGACACATTTTTAACTCTAGTGAAATTTATTCGGGTGAAGTGTTTTAAATAAAGCCTCTTTCATTAACCCTGCAATTCAAACTAGCTCCATACTGTGTGTATTTCTGTAAATTTCAGATCAACATTTCATTTAAAAAAGGCAGTATTTTCTTTCAAACGTTGTGGGAATTTTTAAAATTTCCAGTAATACTGTGAAATTGCTGGTAAATTCTTTAACTTATTGACAGCTGGATGGTAACACCCCCAAGCCTTCTCAAGCGAAATATTACATTGGAGCTGAAAAGAGGCTTGACTTTTTGATTAACAAGAAAGTGAAACATTTGTCAAACTCACTCACAAGGTTTGTTTTCATATTTTCAGAAATGCACTCAACCAAGAGAATTGCATTATTCTTGCTTCCCTAATCAAAACTTCCAGCTTTCTCCTGAAAAAATTTCCTTTCCTTTTATACAGTCTTTTTTTCCCCACTTTATTATAATTTTCCAATGTTATATTGAACATCCACAGTTTTATTTCAACTCTAAAATTTACTTTTTTTTGCCTTTGATGTTCCTCTTTATACTTTTGACTCTGTTACTCAGTGTCCTGGAACTCTAAACCAGCTGCAATTCATGTATTTTTCTCCATTTAAATGTAAAATTGTCAAGAGAGGGTGGAAGAACATAATTGAACAGCATAGTACCTGCAGCTATGGGCGGTTCCTGAGGGTTACTGAGGTCCATCCCGGGCTGTGAATCTGCAAAAGAGAGAAAAGCAGCCTGAGGTGTTTAATATTTAGAACAGTTCACAACACAGTTGTTGCAATCTTATAAATTCCCGTTTTCTTGGCTGAAAATAAAATTGAAAAAGAAAACATTTCAAAGAAATAAAAACCAAATTAGTATTATGCTTCACTTTTTTATATCCTGAGCACTGGCCTGTGCCCAGAAAAGAGATTAAGTATGATTTTCTAACTTCAAAAAGTTGTAGAACAGAGTACCTTATGCCTTAAGTTTACTCACTGAGTACCCTGTGAGCACGGCACAGCTGTAGTAACTCCGTAGGAAGTTAATTTCTCTAAAGCACAAAGTTATTTTTACATTCCTTTTCCAATACAAAGGGAAACCCCCATTATCTTCACAAGCTCTACTTGGTTTTCATGGGAATGCAAGCCTAATTCCCACTGAGAAATTCCAAAAGGGATCAAATGCTTGGAATTTTAAAAATTTTTCAGAGGGCTACCCATGCAGCCTGGTTTCCCAGAGTGCTGGGGGCTCAGCAGAGCTCTGAAGGCAACACAAGCTGCAGGTATTCCCACTGCCCTCTGCAGTGCCCAAATTTCAGCTGGTGAGTTGAACTGGAGGCACAGACCTGAGCTGTCCTGTTCTGTCTTTACTCAAGGCCTACCTGCCTTGAAATTTCATTGTTAGGAGGCTGAATTCTTAACACGGACACAGTTACCTGCTTCCTTCCTCCTTTCTTTCCTGCAGCTTTTTCCCTCTCTTTATTTTTTACATGCCATAACATCTTTTATCAGTTTTGAACCTAAAAAATAATAGTTCCTGGACCAGGAAAATTTCTTCCTGGCAGTTACATAACAGAAACACCCAGGCAGCGGGCAATGAGGTGTTAACCACGGGTGACATTTACCCCATAATTATCTGTCTTTACCTCCTCTGCATATGGAACATTTTTGTGGTCTCTGCAACGTTAAAATATAAAGCTCTGGTAACTCTTCAGCGAGGCAGCCTGGTATCAGAAGAGGTACTCCAAAAAAACTGCATGAATAGAGGGTGGGATAATGTGTGCAACAAAATAAAGGCCTTGCATCATAAAGATAGTCACAGAATTAAATGACAAAAAGTTCGGATATTTACTGAATCTATCTTTTGAAACAAATAAATAAGATCAAGGAACTGTATCGTTATAGTCCTTAATTTCTCATTTTCATTCTATTATGCCAGGAAAATTGAGGTACAAAGAAGCAAATGGACCAATTTATACAGCAAATAATGATGAGAAAACATCAGTAAATTCTGGGTAAATGATCGAAATTTTCTCTAATACTGATTTTAACTTTACACTGCAATAATAGCCCAGAGAAGCTGTGGCTGCCCCACTTTTGGAAGTGTCCAAGGCCAGGCTGGACAGGGCTTGGAGCAACCTGGTCAAGTGGAAGATGTCCTTGTCCATGGCAGGGGGTGGAACTGAATGAGCTTTAAGGTCCCTTCCAACCCCAAACATTCAGTGATTCCATGGATACAGACACTTAAATTATGCAAACCCTTGTAATTCTGCATGTAATTAAATGAAATCTCCTTTATTCTGCAACACTTGATTTTGGTTTTAATTGCATTCGGAAACCCTGCACCGTTGCCCATTTGGGTCAAAGCCTCAGTCTGAAGCCCCAAGGTGCCGTTGAAACCCTGGCAGCAATTCTGTCTTCCCCTGAGCTTCCAGGAGCTTGTGGAAGGAAAAACTAGAACCCTCTACATGACTGCTTGAATTCCAATAATTCTGCGTATATTCCTGGATAACCATATATTTTTAGAAACCATTCTATTCCTCAGATGTCCCTGGCATCTTCAGGACAACTTGCTGGAGAACGGCGCTGCCCGAACCCCGCAAGAGCTGAGCAGGACCAGCTCAGTCTCCTCGGACCCTCATCTGCTCCCTGCCGAGATGGAGTCTGTGAATTTATTCATATTTGGTTGAACACAACAGGTTCGTGCCCATGGTGGCTGCTGGGCAGGACAACCCTTCAGAAGAGATAAGAACAACGACACACTATAGAATGTTTCTCTTCTTGCTTGAGAAACGTCCCGGTCTTTGTCTCACTTTCAAGCCTTCGACCTCCCCTCACCAGCACCTGGTTTCTTTACAGCATCAGTCTTCAGCAGCTTCTTACAGCCTTAGCCATCTCTTAATATTTAATCTCAGCTCTCTTTCCTGAGTATCCTAAGCCAGATCCTTCACAGCGACAGGAGAACATGTGGGTAGATTCCATCCCTGATTCTATACCAATAAGGCCATTTTTCTACCAAATGTTCAGAAAAACACAAGGCAGGAAATCACTTACAGAACACGTTTGTCTTCCCAAGCTTCAAAGAGCTCCACTGGCTGGGGTGCATGGGAAGAGGACGCCCGTCTCTGTGTGCTGCAGCCGAGGCACGATGTGCATTTACAAAGCAGAAGTAAAATTCATGTGCTTTCGAAACCAATCCTTGGCCATCCTGTGTTCTACGCCAATAGGCAAAGGGAGCCAAAATATTCAAATAGCTTGCTAAAAAGGTGCTATGGTATTTTGATATGCAACACTATTGATACTTTATCCTGGTATTTAGCCAGAACAGTCAACGAGAAATTTAACCCCCCTAAAATGGATGTTTTTCAAATCATTGATGACCCTAATTACCTTTCTGTCCTTAATACAAAATGGGAGGTATATCTTGAATTATTATAATTTCACCTGTTTGTCCCCTAAATGAAACCAGAATGTTGCCTTTTTCCTGCCAGCTGCACTTTTCGGCCCAGCAACACAGGGAAGGGGACACCTTTGAAAATCCCATCTGCTCTTAGTCCTTCCATCAGAGCATATGGAGCAAACACAGCCAGTTTCCTTGTCTGAAGCCAGTGCCTTCACTATGTACAGCACTCAGCCTCTTCCACCCCAACAAGTTTTTCACCTTCAACCCACACTGGGCCATTAAGGAAAGAAATTCTAGCTGATTTCTCCACTGAATATACTTCTCCAGCATCCATAGCTTCTACGGCTTTCTGAAAAAGGTGCCTGGGCCAAGTCAACTCTTTATGGGGTCTCTGATACTTTGCTGCTCTTAAGCACCATGCAATGTATGAAACAACACAGGTATTTTAAGTGCACATGTCATTTTGGGAAGAAATCCTGATCAGCAGTGTATAACTAAGGAGGTTTTTCTCACATTGGTGCATACGACCTTCTAAACCCAGCACAGTAATTCAGTGATTCAGTATAGGATATCCTGAATTATAGAATATCCTGAGTTGGAAGAGACTCACTAGCATCATTGAAGTCCAACTCCTGATCCAACCTGTTGATCCCATCCCAGAACCTGGAGCTGACAACTGGGCAGTTCTTTCGGTAGTCACAAAACCAAACCACTCATGGAGAGATACAATCAAGTTAATGACAAATTTTGGTTCAAACACCCACTCTTGCCAGGGCCTGTCTGCTGCTCTGTGATCCTACCAAACCTCCTCACACTGGGCATGGAAAATCCAGGTCAGCCATGTTACCCCTCTGTCCTCAGGGCACGGAGATTTTTCCAAGACCCACGGAAACGCTCTTGAAAGTTACTATACCCAGGGATAGCACATTGCAACACTGTTGCACTAACTTCATCCCCCCCCCAGTGCAACAACCTCAGGCACATTAATGGATCCTCATGATCCTCAAGTACAGAACCAAAACCTCAAGGATTATTTCCATGTTCACTTTGAATGCACAAGAAATAAAAATGCCAAAAAAAGGACTTCTTAGATAACCTCAGCTGTAGTGAAACCTAGTTATTTTCTAATCACAGGCTATTCCAACACACCTCACAAACTTTCCTCTCCCAAAAAGACAGTGATCCCAGCTCAGTGTAGAAAATGAGGCTGCATTTTAAAGTGCCGAAGCGCTCTCAAACCCATTCTTTCAAATCATTAGTTACATCTCTCAAACAGCAACATTCTCGATTCAGTCAGATTCAATGAGCGGTTATTTACATATAAAAAGTTTAAAAGCTTTTAGCAAAGGGAAATGCATTTTTAAATACGTTTCTGCAGCTAACTTAAAATAACCAAAAGCCTCAAGTCATTGAGACAGAGCAGAATCTAAACTGGAGCCCTTAAAACACTGAGTTGAAGTAAGAATCTCCACCTTTGAAATAAGAACCCAAGTGATGCTTTGCAAAGCTTCTTTGCCACGATTGTAAAAAACACTAGAAATATTGCTTTTCTATGACATGGAATTATTCCACAACCAAAGAATACGTCCCAGCTTGGTTTTTGCTGGCTCTGAATATTACAGGCACGTTTTACAGGTGAAAAGAAAGAAGACACCCTTGAATTCGTTAAACCCCAGAATACGAACAGCAGATAAAGCGCGCTCTAACCCCCGGCTTTATCAAGCGCTTTGTGATGTCTCTGAAATTAAACAGAGAGGTGGCAAAAAGCCCCGTTCGTTTCCCGTTTAATCGCTACACGCGATTCGATTTCTTCTCCAGAGCCTGTAATCTATTTGCAGTAAGCGCTGAAGACGCGGCTGAAAGCCCCCGGGCGGTGGAGCCGCTGCGGGCTCCGGCCGGGCAGAGGGTCCGGGGAAAGAGCGGGGTCGTTTCTCACCTTCCATGCTCCGTTCGCGGGTCCCAGCTCCACCTGCCCGGCCGGGCTCGGGNCGGCGCCGGGTGGCGGGGAGAGGAGCCGACCCGGTCCCGGTCCCGGGTCCCGGACGCACCCGCCCTGGAGCTGCTGCTGGTGCCGCTTGTAGGGGACTCCCGCCCCTCGGGAGGGACGGCGGCGGGGCAGGGGAGCCTAAGGGCACAGCTCCTGTTTTGGGGGATTGAGGAAGCCCCCAGCCACTTCTGTCCCCAGAATGGGCACACCTCGGACTGTACGTTAAAGTTAAATGGCTGAGATAATAGTAAACAGGACTTAGGTTGAGATGGTTTTCTTAAGAAAACAGTGTTGCTGTTTAGCAGAAAATCAAAGTAAAAAAGTTCTTTAATAAAATAAAACAAGTATGAATTTCAAATTCCTGTAGTGCAGACTCCGAAAAGAGGCTTATTCCACAGTGGGCCTGAACAGGGCTTTGAGCAACCTGACCAGGTGCAGAATGTCCCTGCTGAGGCAGGGGGTAGCAGCAGGTGACATTTAGACGTCCCTTCAGGCCCAAAACCAGTTAATGAAGTGAGAAGTGAAATTGGGATCTGAGCTCATCACTTGGATGTAAACCCAAAGGCAGCAAGCACAAATTACCATAGATCAGGAGCAGGATAACAACATGGAAACATGATTCTCCTACTCACTTCCTGTGTGGTGCCAACGGCTGCTTCTTACACTGTTGCTTTTCCATTGCTTGGGAAAAGATTCTAGAAATAAAATGGTTTTTTTACAAAAAGGAAAAGCATGTGGGATAGTCAAGCAATTCTCGGCTATTCCAGACAATCTCCGTAACCCTCTTCCAGAACCATTTAATAATTAGGCAGGTTTCCTGGTTCTACAAAGTTTAAGGAAGCCCTGGGATTACTGTGCAGCAATCAGAAACCTCTGGTTTCCATCTCAGGATTATCCACGGCCATTTTCTCTCACGGCGAGATTTGTTCTCTGATTTAAATCTCTACTTTCCCTCACATTTACCCTCAGAGAATCAATTGTGTCTTCTCTCTGGTTTTATTTTAAGGGCAGAAATCAAACAAGCGTGGTTTATCCAGCCTATAAAAATACCCCTGTGCTGTTTGTGGCCCTCCTTTGTGTGATCCCAGCTCTGGATCACTCACCTGAAAGATCAGAGACAGAACTTGTGGTCTGCAGCCTCTCCAGAGCCCTGCAACAGGTCCTTCACCTGACTCTGCACTCCTGGAAATCTCTCTACATGTTTCCTAGGATAAAATATTCACCTTTTTAATATCTATTCACTCCATAATCAAGCTTACAACTACAGATTTTTTTCCCTTTTCTATCACTCCCTATTGATAGAGCTTCTATTAAAAAAAAACAAAAAACAAAAAAACAAAAAAACAAACAAACCCCATTAATCCAGGTTTTAAACACAAATATAAATACCTGAACTCACATTTTGTCCTATTAAATCCTCCCCACAACACTTCCTGTTCATAAAAAGAACCCATTCTCCCCCCTCAAGCTCACAAATCTATAATGACAATTTACCAGTCTGGGACTTATAGAAATATTAGAGTTGAAAATAAATGAGCCATTTGGCTAAAGACACTGAGTAAGAGTTTATGAAGAACCAAAACTGCAGCCAAAGCTTTATAGTGAGATACTATTTTATAGTAATTAGCAACCTGGGGACTCATGGGCTGTGCAGGACCTGAAATGAGCTATAAACATCCTTAGGAACTGAGGCTGCTTAGGCTGAAATATGAGTCGTTTATAGCAGACACGTTACAACTGAATCATTTTGCCTGCACAGTGTCAGCATGAAATGTTCACTTTGAGTAAAACTGAAAACATTCAGCACATGGGAACGTGGGATCGTCTGAGGTGGTCCCAGTTCTGACCTGCTCAGCAGCTCAAGGACATTAAAAATGAAAACCCTGACATAGTTCTTACACCTTAACCGACCCCTTGAGTTAATATGTTGGTCTAAGGGAGAAGAAAGCTTGAGTAGAACTATTTTCCATCTATAACTTGATACCTCCTCTGTCACTTTTTGTTGTTGTTGTTGTATTTTTACTAAATTTTTCTTTTCTTTATTGAACTTATAACTTAAGTGCTCTTTTTACATAGAAGTGTTGAGTTAAAAATTTCACAGCTCGCTGTAAAAATAACTCTTATTCCTGCGTTGGTTGGTTCCATATTTGTTATGCAAATACTGTGACATCATTCTGGGGCACTAGCATGGTCTGAAGAGATAAATATAATCTAGGTAGTTAGGATAAATATTATTTTGCTAATTTCCAGGGGATTGGCCACCGTTCTGGTCTTGAGTGTCTCCGAGTGTGAGGTGCGGTCAAACACAAGGACCCTCCTTTCCCTGCCAGCAGCTTCCAGAGTGTTTTTGTATCACTTGCTCTAGAAACAAAATAGTTACATGTTTAAAAGTTTCAAAGCCATAGCAAGTTTTCCAAAACATGTAACTGACTTGGAAGTTACTTGCAGCGATACTGTGGCGTTTGGCTTTATTTTCAGGCCAACAGTATTCGCCCGTCGCTTTCTTTCAGTCCCAGCAAGTGGCAGAACCATGGAACCCTGGAGGACTTTGGGTTGGAAGGGACTTTAAAAACCATCCAGTTCCACCCATGCCATGGGCAGGGACACGTCCCACTATCCCGGGTTGCTCCAAGCCCTGTCCAACCTGGCCTTGGACACCTCCAGGGACAACTTCACTTGGTAAATCTATTTCAGGGCCTTACAGAGAAGAATTTCTTCCCAACATCCAATTTGAATCCCTCGTTTTTAGTTGAAGCTGTTCCCCTTCTCCTATCACTTCAGACCCTTGTCCAAAATTCCTTTCCAGCTCTCTTGGAGCCCTTTTAGGTACTGAAAGGGATGGGTTTCGTTTTTAAGTGGAAAAATATGTGTCCTGTAATGACTTTCTCCAGAAACCTGCAGCTGGAGAACACCTAGCACTCGCAGCCCCTCAGGAGGAAAAGCCACAGGATGTACCCAGCTCATACTTTCAGTCTGTCTCACAGCAAGTGACAGAAACACAGAATCACAGAATGGTTCGGGTTGGAAGGGACCTTAAAGCCCATGCAGTTCCACCCCTTCCCCCCACCATGGGCAGGGACACCTTCCATAGCCCAGGGCAGGTTCAGCACGGACAGACACAGCCATGACGGAGCCTCTTCCCCCCTTGTCCCCCTGTACTTCCCTCTCCTTGTCCCACAGCCGAAAAAAACCACTTTAGGTCAAAAACACAGCTCACTGCGCACTGTGGAGGAGCGATGTGGGGCTGAAGGGTGACAACGGGCGCGGAGGGGGTGGCCTGGGCCGTCCTTCGCTGCCAGGCGCCTCAGCGGCCTGAAAGTGAGGAAATAAAAAACGCTCCCCACAACAAAATACTGTTTAAAAAGCTCAGTGGAGTGAGGACGAGGAAGCAGAATGTTTTAAAAACACTATTAAAACTACCGGGTGTGGGCGAGGGAGCGGAGAAAGAGCGAGGGACCCCGGCGGGGACACCCCCCCTTCCCGCCCTCAGCCCTGAGGGGAGGAAAAAGGGCGGGAAGCGCCGGGCGCGCGCGGGGATAGAGGCGGGGGGAGGGGGGGCCGTTAGCGCCCCCTCGCGCCCGAGGCGGCCGNCCCGCTGCCCCCCGGGCGCTCTCCTGGGCGTGGCGGCCGTGGTGGTGGTGGCGGCGGGATGGGGTGAGCGGGACAAGGGGTGGGAAGGAGGTGCAGGGCTGTGTTGGTGTGAGGCCGGTCCCCTCAGAGGGTGGTAGAGAGGATGGGAGCTGGTCAGTGGGTCCCGCTCTGCTGAGTGAAGGGGGGGGGGGGGAAATCTTCATAAACCTTCCCTCAGAGCGGGAGATGAAGCCCCTTTAGAGGGGACAGGGTGGTCTCCAGTGACACCCCATTGGTGAGTCCCGCTCCACTGTGAGGGACAGATGTCCCCACAGAACCTTCCCTCAGAGCAGGTGATGAAGCCCCTTAAGAGGGAACACGGAGATAAAGCCCCTTTAAAGGCGTTGTCATAGGCTCCAGTGAAACCCTGCTGTCTCCCAGACTCAACCGTGGGACACAGCAGTCAGGCAGGGCCACCTCACTGTGCCCATGGCCTGAAAAAAAACCCAATTTCCAATAATTTTTTTCACTTCTCCTGGGGAGTCTCATCACAGAAATCTTTGTGCCCCACACCAGTCTGCTGTTTTCCAGAAGGGCTGAGAGAACCCTGCCCTGTGTCTCCCCAGGGTCACACTGCAGAGCCTTCACTTTATAGTCAGATTTTATAACTATTTCAGCGGCTTTTTGTAAAGAGGAAGGTTTATCTGGTCTGGAACCTGGTACATCCAGGCAGGTTTGCAACCTTGCAGCTAAAACAATTAAAATGTGACAGATCAAAAACAAGGGCTCCTGCTTGTTGCTAGTAAAAAAGTGTAGGGAAAAAGGAAAAGTAAGACGCAAGAAATGAAATGAGGCAAAAATCAGGGTGAAATAAAGAATTAACAATCATTCATTTAGATTGATGTCTAATATTCCATTTACTTTTCCCTACAGTGAGAGCGGAACCGAAGGGAGAGCAATCTGTTGATTTGATTGGAAAGAATGAAGTTTATGGTGACACCAGGCATGAGGGTAAACTTGCTCTTTTTTTCTATCTATATTTAGTTTTTACTAGAATTTGGGGGCTTAAGCCCAGGGATCATTATGTTTCACCAGTACACGTGGAAGTGACACAATCTTGTATGCACAGGAACAAGACAAAGTGGGATGGGGATGGAAATACATTTGTCCCACAGTGCTGCTGGAAGCACTGATGAAAATTTAACATCTAAATGAGAGTCTCACTCAAAAGTCTGGTGCTTTTTGTACCCCTACAGCACAGTTTGTGCGTGGGACACAAGTGTCTCCCTCAAACAGTCAGCACCAGCCATGCTGTGGACAGTTCCAGGATATTAATTAACAACAAACGGAGATTAATCTTTAATATCACACTTTCCAAGTCCAATCCTGAAAAATACACTTTAAGTACATTTTTTCAATGAGTTTTTTTGGTGTGATTTCAATCAATATCAGTGTTTTACATCATTTACCTGATTCTGTATTGCAGTGAATGTGTACGTTAAGGTGTTCACAAACAGCCCATTTCTGGTCTGCATGGATTTGGCTCTTTCTCAAGAAAGAATAATAGATCCCAGCTATTTGTGGGTTGGTCCAGATGGAAGAGATTTAGAAGGTTAGTTCAGACTAAAAAATCACATATTTTCCTTGTTTCTATTCAAATCCCCCTGCAATAGGATGGTGGTTCCAAATAGTTCCTCGGCCCTTTGCCGGATATTTCCACAAGTTCTAACATTAAACTCTGTTTGTCTTCTCCCTCTAAAAGTTTCAAATCCTTGAGCTAAAAGGAAATTGGCAGTAAATCCTAAAAGTCATAAATTTTAGATGGTTTCAGGCTAACAAGAATCAGTGTCACTATGCACAGGAGCAAGATTTCATCTCCAAACATTCTAAATGCATCAGAAATTGAACATTTCCAGTAATCTAATATTTCCATTTTAGGGCAAAGGTATGTGAATCTGACGGACACAGGGAAGCTGATGGTGATGGGTTTCAGGGAGTCGATGTCTGGTGCCTACACTTGTATTCTCTCCCACAAAATCATCGAAACGACGACACAAGAAGAAACAGAACTGGTTGAGGCCTATAAATTCATGGTTTATGGTAAGATTGTTAAGTTAAGGAGTAGGCACATGGCCTTTGCAGGTTGGTGAGGTTTTGAACTCCCTGTTTATTGCAAAGCTTGATTTAAAAAAAAAAAGGTTAAAATTTTATCCCAGAATAGAAAATAAAATGTTTAACTTATACACACACATGCACCCCCTCATGGTTTTGGAAAAAGTTTAATATTACTGCTCCCAAAAATATACTGCAATACAATAATCTCTACCCTTAGGTACAGAATCAACTACAAGAATTCCAGAGCTATCTGAGATCTGCACTCCAACCCTTTTCACCACTTGTAACCACTGTTCACCAAATTACCTTCCCACCCACAACATAACAACCCAAAAATGCTTGAGAAACACTAACTTTTAAAATAATAATAAAATTACTCCTACACCATAACTGCATAGAACTGGCACCAATCTGTTTCAGACACACAGCTTTGCAGACATGATGGTTGTGTGCCATTTTACTATTTACCACCTTTTTTGTTTTTGTTATTTGGGAACAGACTCCCAGCAAGCACACAAATTCCTGTATACTTCAAACTAAAATGTCTCTTATTATTGAGTCAGCTCTGTCAAGGACGAATGTGTTATGACATCATTAATGGCTATGTTTTATTTACTTATTTACTTCTGAATAGAAGCCCATATTTCAGATACAAGGAACTGATGATCTGTCGAAGATTCAATCTGTGATTACACCCCAGATTCCCACCCAAGCTCTTTCCTCCCAGCCTACAGGGAACCTGACCACGCCTATCAGGTGTCTGTTCGCTTTAGCACAACGCATTGCAAGCTGAAAACGAATGCCTTGTTCGTGGAGAAATTAAACAAAATCCTCAACAGCACCATCTCCTACCTGACCTGTCACATCACGGAATCATCCTACAAGTGCCACTCTATCAGGACACCAAGGAACAGCCTTCAGCATGAGCTGTTCATTAATTTTCTAGGTAACCGATTTCAGTGCTTGTTTGAGACGGATCGTTTGTTGTTATAAACAACTTGTGAGTGCTATAAACAACATCTGAAACACAGCAGAGTCAAGAGCGCCTTCGAAAGTTGCTTCCTTTTCTTTTTTGGAGCCCCTGCATTTTTTTTTGTTACCCACAGATGGAGCTAAAACGCAGTTTTTATGTTAAATTACATGTTCAACTTTTTACAATCTTAGCGACAGCAGTTATTCCCAAGGTTAGAGAGGATTGTCAGAAGGAGACAGCCCATAAGATGTCCTAATGTAACTGTCATATTTAGATTTTTAGTACTTGATTTTTAGTAAGTCTTGTACCACTCTGGTTTTAGAATCATGGAATGATTTGGGTTGGAAAGGACCCTAAAGCTCATTCAGTGCCACAAGCAAGGACACCTTCCACTGGACCAAATGGAAAGTCCCATCCAACCCAGCCCTGAATTTTTTGCTTGGTTCTAGAAAACTGCACAGAGCTAAGGCAAGAGCCTCACAGCTCCCTCATGGCAATACTGGGGTGGTTTAACCTCACAAACAAGTTAAATGATGCCTGATGCTGCCTTGATTTAGAGATGGTTTATCACTGAGGAAGGGAAGTTATTCTTTAATTTTCTGGCCACATTTACTTCTGTATCTGTTTTCACCACATGCCAAGAGGGACCATCCAACAGGTTATGGAACACTTTTGTGGATGTTTTCCCCTCAGTAAAGTCAAGAAACTTTCATGACAAACTGAGGACCCAAAGATTTTTAATTTTGCATAAAACTTCAGCCTTTTTAGGATCCTGAGGGTGCTATGTGAGAAATTAGTTCCATTCACTCAGCTTAGCATATTTCCCCCCTCTCCCCCTAGTTTTATATTGGTTGACCTCTGACTCTTACCGGCACAAAGGAAGGAACTGGATAGAAACCACAAGGACTTAATGTATCTTTTTTCCCCTTTTTCATGGATCTTTTTTCCTCCATCCACAGTCAATCCATTTGCACCAGGATGGGAAGAAGCTTGCCTCAAGGTTCCTTATGACTGTGAAGATGTGACAAACAGGAGAGTCCGACAGGTTCTGTGTCAGTCACCTCGCGTCTTCTCTGCCTCTTTAACACCCACCTCTGCCTTAGCTCCTGCAGATACGACTGGTAGTAATCCATCTTTACCCAGATTTTGTGGGATTAAATATTGTAAATGATGATTCATGGATTTAAAGTAATTCCATTCAGGAAGAAAAATGGATTTAAAAGTCAAATTGATACAAATAGCTTAAAAAATCAGTTAAAAAATCAGGCTCATTACTTGCTTTGTATTTGCTTCCAATAATAAAGAAGGATAAACATTATCATTTATATTGAACTTCCAGTCCTCTAAATGAAATTTTTAATTTATCATTTGGTCAATGGAATGCAATTTAAAGTAAGTCTACTGTAGCCAGTTTCTAAAATCTGTTTTCTCTGCCTTCTAAATATTAAATCCTGGGATCAGCTCACATCCTAGGTCTGATTCCAGACCTCTTGAAGCCAGGGAAGTCTCCCAGTTAAGGTGACAAGCCAGTGTGTGGAAATCAGGACTAGAAAATATTTCTTGGTATTTTTAAATCAGCAAAAATCAACCAACGGTGTTTTTATTCTCCCAATACCTCTGAATTTTAGGCAGCAGAGCAAATTGGAAAGTTTTTCCATCAGCTAGGGCAGATTTTGAAGTACGAGTTTCACGCTGTTCTTGCAGTACGGTACGTGGACAACAGCTTCTCCATGACCCCCATCGACAGCTGCCGGCCAGGTTTTGGGAAGAACCACCACACCCACCAGAACTGCGCCAGCTGCTGCGGTAAATATAAAATACATCCATTTAAATATAGCTCATTGATTTAAATATAGCTGATTGGTGCCAGGCACAGAGCTCTGGCGAGGATTAGGGAAATATTGGGGTCAAAAGCAGGGATATTTCTGTTCATCCTTTGGGAAGACACTCGCACTGTAGATTTAAAGTAATGATAGGAAATGAGGTGGTGGAGCGTGTCAGTGCACTCATAGGTGTAGCTGCATTTCCAAGCAAAGTAGAAGCAGTGCAGTAGGTTTTTTCCTTCCAAGTCACTGGGTGAGTGACTATCCTCAAGATCCAGAGCCCATAAGAAACAATTCCCTTCACGGAAGTCCTGCTAGAAAATTCTCTGCTGATTTTTCGAGTTCTTTTGCAGCAGCTGCTGCAGGTTGTGGAGTTGGGGGGAATTTAGCCAGAGGCTTGGGGAGCCCTGGGAGGGCAGAAGCTCCCACAGGGCACTGGGAAGGCTCATGGGGCTGTCTGATGGCCCCCTGAGGCAGGGGGAAACCGGCTGGAACCCCGACTCTGTTCTCTTCACAGTGGTTTGTGGTCCTGGAACTTACAGTCCCAACAACGAGGTGAGGTGCCGGACCTGTGCCAGGCCTCAAGCCAGAATGTATGGAGCAAAATCCTGCTATTAAACTGGCAGAGACTGGAAAATCAAAGAGCAGCTGTGAAAGAATTCTTGGTGTTTTGGTGTTCTTTTCATTTTAGCTGCCAATCCTGGAATCCTCCGTTCCCTTTGGAACAAAACATCCTCATTCTCGCACCTCTAGGTTTTTCTGTATTCAGAGACCCGTTAGACTGGAAAAAGCACGGCTTAAAACACAGTGTTCATGCAAGGAAAAGTAATTATAATGGGAAAAAAAGGAAGTTTGTCACGTGGCTTAGTGCAGAGTCTGTTTCTCGGTGGTGACACCAGACACGCCACAGCTTTGCGCTGCTCAGAGAACACAAAGGAGCTACAAACAATTCCAGGCAGGATGGCAGGTGGCTGAGGTGGAGTTATGTGCCAGACTGGCATATGCCAAAATCTCTGTGAGGAATTTCTAGCAGATATTAACAGAAGTATTTGATCTTTGAGATTTAAAAGCATTACCTTCCTCCCTTCTTCTTTTTTTTTCCCACATTTCTTTCTCTGTTTCTGAAATATTCCAGCCTGGACATGAGGAGAAAGGAAATCAGGTCTCCAAGACAAAAGAAGGGGTGAATAACAAATTACACTGCTCGACACTCAGGAGGATTAAGGACCCAGGTTATGGTTCTCTCCTTGTCCCCAGAATAAAGAGGGAATATTCCAGAGGGAAGCAGAGAGTCTGTGGAGCCTCTTCCACATCCTCCTGCTGCATCTTCCCCTTCAGCTGCACCAAACCCTCGCGCAGGGCCCGGCTGGCCCCAGGTGCTGCACGAACAGACGATCCTCTTACACCAGCTGTAAATTCCTGACGAGTTCACCGGATGATACAAATTGCCAAAGCACTGAGCTAATGGGAACGTTTTCTTCCCAGAAAAACTTCACCCCAACCCGCTTTGGAAGGTTAGCTGCTGGATCTACAGCAATCCATCACCCTGCTCACAGAGAGAGTAAAGATTATTTGACCACAATCAAGAACTTCTTGTGTGACTCCGACTGTTCCCCAGCCCCATTCAAGCCTCCTGCAGCAGAGCTCCTGGAACATGGGCTTTTAGAGCTTCTTTCTAAGCTGTTCCCTGTGGGAGTTTCTACCTTCCAGACTCACTTCATCGAGGAACATCAGAGAACTCAGCTTCTGTGCACACACTGAGCTGTGGAAAGCGGTGCCCAGTTTTCCTTCTTTCTTTCACAAAGCAGGACTAAGTCACGCAAAAAAAGCATCTCCCACTCAACAACCCCAACTTCTTACAGCATCTCGAAATTCCTTGGTGGGTGTTCATCCAAAAATCGACCTGATTCAACCCAGTTTAACTTATCCACAGTGACAGGAACACAGCAGGAGACAGCACGGGCACAGACCCCGCTCCGAGCTTTTCAGAGTCATTACTTATTAAATACTGAGGAGTAAAGTGTGCTGTAATGAGCATTTCCACTGCCCTTGGGCTGATTATCCTCGCCGCCAACTGGACACCGCGCACGGCTCAGGCTGAGACAGATGAAGCAGCCGGGCTCGGCGGTGCTGCCTGGTTCTCTTGGCCTATTTCAGCAGGAGGAAATGCCACATGCATCAGTTATGAGGGGGAAAAGGCAGCAAGTACATCCTAAGTGCCGTGGACAGTCACAAATGAACTGTACTCCCTCCTAAAAGCTCTTACAGCACTTCCACTTCTTCAGTGTGCCTCAAACTGAGTGGGAAAGTTTAAGTTGGAACACGGAGGAAATCCTTCCCTGTGAGGGTGGTGAGGCCCTGGCGCAGGTTGCTCAGAGAAGCTGTGGCTGCCCCATCCCTGAAAGTGTCCAAGGCCAGGCTGGACGAAACTTGGAGCAACCTGGGCTAGTGGACAGTGTCCCTGCCCATGACAGAGGGTGCAACTGATGAGTTTTAATGTCCATTGCAATCCAAGCCATCCTGGAATTCTATGATTCTGAAAGTAGGAAAATAGCTCAAATATTTAAGTATCCCACTGCAAAGGATTTCGTGTCAGTAATTCTGTGGAGACTCATGAAAACCTGACAGGAAGTGGCTTCTCTCTGACCTTTCCTGTGTGAAAGTCCTCTGCATCCGGCCGGAGCTGGGAGCCTGGGACAGCAGCTGAGCCTTTCATTGCTGACACCATCCCTCACACCTCTCTCTTCCCTGTCACACCTCAGGACTTACAAATCCCTGTGATCAGCTCTCACTTCAACTGTTCCCATCCCTCTCTACCTCCCACAGCTGCAACAGCTCATGAGGAACTGCAAGATCCTTCCTCACCACTTTAAACCTTCCTCAAATCCTGCTCTTCAGCTTGGCTCTGGCTTTACAGGAGGAATCATGGAAACCTGGGCTGTGCCTGATGCTCTTGGTGAGGTGGGGGAACTCCCTCACCCCTGCAAGGTTCAGCCCTTTGAACCCCCTCTTTAACCTGCTCTGGTCCCACAGCTCCGACCTCGCTCTGTGCCAAGGATCATCACAACACCTTGAGAACACTGAGGAGTCCTCACAAGTAATAAATTTAGAACTTCAAACTTCCTGTCCTCTTCTCCACACAGACCTCCTGGATCTCAGCACGTACTGACAGCACACGAGAGCTTTGAAACATCCACAAATGGCAAAAATAACAGGAATAATCTGCCAGCTGGAAGCTGCAGCCCATTGTTTTCCCATCAGAGCTGCCTGGAGCAACCCACTTGAGAAACACTTTAGGAACACGTGTTCAAACATTCACTGCAGAGCTGCAAGTGGTGACAGGACTCATCCGTCGGGTGACAGTGACACCTCTGCTCCGGTGGGAAAGTTGTCTTGTAACTCCCTGCAGCAGATTTATTAACCCACGATCGAGGTTTTCCTCTAAATTTAAGACAAGAGGAGTTGAAGGAGCCCCAGACCTGCCCAGGACACAACTCATGGCTCCTGCTTGCAGGTGGTGAGGAGAGGGGCTGTGGGAAGCAGGCAGAGCAGGTGCCCTGGGATTGGCACATCCCGGGGACTCATCACGCCTGGGATGGGTGTGGTGCAGCCCTGGCTCATCCATCCCCCAGGGATTCCTCCAAGGGCACATCCAGAAGCTGTTTTGGTGAAAAGTTGCTGGAAAACAAAGCTTGACCAAGAGTCAGGTGTGTTCCAAGAGTGCCCAGGTGAAGGTGCCACAGGCCCCCGGTGCTTCCACAGGAGGATGAACATGATCCCCAGACCATGGATGCTGATGGTCTTGGGTCTCCTGAGACAAGAAAAATACCTGGAAATATGACATTTCCCTCTGAGGGGGAAAACTTTGAGGGTCACGCAATTTTATTAATTGGTACAACTTCATCTTAAAAGAACAGCTGGTGGAAAATGATCCTTGGACTCAGCCATGCCTGCCTTGGATGACTGATGAGAGGGAAAATCACCAGGGAGTGTGGAGGGGGAGCATGAGGCTGGCTGAACCGCCGAGCTCTCAACCACAGGCTCAGGAAGTGCTATTGTGATTTTTAGCTCTGCTTCACTTCCCTACCCACTGAAATTAAATTTTCTCCTGCCCAAGCCCAGCGACCACACGATGTGCCCAGCAGCTTTCCTAGAAGCACTGGCATCATCAGATTAACGAGTCCTGTGCAGGCAGTGAACAAAGATGATTCATTATTGGCAGCAACGCAGCTGTACATGGATTTTTTTGGGGGGTGAAAAGAAATAAATAAGGTCCCTGAGTGAAAGGCGGGTGATGAAGTGTAGCCTGGCTTTAATCCCAGTGTAATCACTGCCATCACTCCTAATTATTGATAAATATTTTTCTAATTGTTGAAATTAAAAAATTAGACATCCTTCCTTCCCTTTTGGAAATCTAATCAGTTCAAAGTTCAGGATGCAGTCTGGGGCTGCCGCTGCAGAACACGCTTCACTCACAGGCTGGGGAAAACAGGGCTTCTCCTAAAACTTTCTCCCAAAACTTTCTCCCAAAATCCCTCTAAAGCCCCCCTGCCCCCAGCTCGGCTCCTGGGAGATCAGACCCACGGGCAGGGTGTGCCCTGGCACTGGATATCCTGGGGATTTCCTAGGAACACCCCTCCATCCCTGTGCTCCCAAGGGATTTCAGGGCCAAGCAGGCACGGGGTTGTCCCCGCCAAGAGGATTCGGGTCGTAGATCTTGCCCCAGTGACACATTTTCCTCCGTCCTGGAGAGGAGAACAGGCCGGTTAACGGCCGGGCGGGCAGAGCTCCTTGGAAGTTAATAACGGAGATTTACCGGCGTGCTGGAACGCACAGAAGGAGGTCACGCTGTTAATTCTCCCGCTGCTGATCCCTGCGGATAAATCTACATGAGGAAACGAATTACCCAGAGAGGGGTATTAAAAGGGATGATTCTAATTCCTTGCTGAAGGAGAAGTGTTGCCTTTAACACTGAGCCCCTCGCACCCACTGTGCCGAGCGCCAGCTCCCGCTCCCAGCAGGATCTGGCGCACAGCAGCGCGCAGCTGGAAAGAGTGGGATGAGAAAAATCCCTCCCTGGGATTGAAGCTATCTGGCAGCCTGTGTCCCCCTGCTCCCGAGACACCCCAAGACCCCAGGCTGGCCACAGCACGCGCAGGAAATATCCCCATAAACCCATTTTTCTGTCACATCCGTTCCCTGTCACACCTGATTAAATATCTGACAGTACTGACAGCCTAAGTCCAACACAATTCCGTCCCTCCATTTGTTAGACTCCTTATGTGTTTTATCGCCCTGTACATCCACACGGGCCGGCGGCTGTTCCACATCCAGACAAACTCCTGGAATCCACTTCCCTTCCCTCACGCTCATCAGTGTGGGCTGTAACGAGCCTGATGGTTTCCATCCAAATAATTCCACAGACAGGATCCAGAGCACGGCTGACCCCGGGGGACTCGGCATCATCCAGCCCCACGAGAGGGGACACCGGCAGGACTCCAGGGAGCCACGGCCCCACGGACAGGGTGGCAGCTGGGGCCACGCGTCGTGCGTGTCCCCCAGCCCTCCCCAGCTGCTCCGGGAGCCGCGGGAGGAGGATCCCCAGGGAGTGACCGGAGCGGGGGACGGCAGCCATCTGCTCCAGAGCCCGGGGTCTGCGTTTGGAGACAGCCGAGTGACAAACAAGGTTAATGTCCCACGAGCGGGAGCTGTCACTCCGCGTTAGGGCCCGGGTTTCACCTTCCATGGCACAAGACTCCAGCACGGATCGCGCGGGGAGAGGCGCCGGCAAACCGGGACCGGGGGCTGTGACCGGAGAGGCCTCTTGTGGGGACCGGTGGGACCGTGGTGTTGGAAGGGCTTGTCCCTCCCGGCCGTCACGGTCCTGCCCTTGTGCCACGCGATGCTGGGGCTGCTCCGGCGGGGACGGGAGGGCGGGGAGCGGAGCAGATCCCTGGGAAACCACGCCACGGGGTCCTGGGTGACGCGGGGACCGGCACCGTGCCAGCGACCTGAGCCGAGGCGCGGGTGTTCATTATTGAAGGCTGGGGCAGGGTTACCAGAGGGACGGGTGTCCTGTTTCTGCAAGCGCCTGCCCACAAAGACATCGACTGTCAGGGCACCTCCGTCCTTCCTTTGCAGCCACGACGTCACCAGGGCCCGGTGACCCACAGACACACACACAGAGCACACGCCGGCCACCGGCTCCAAAGTAAAAGCCAATTTTATTGTCGTATAAAGTAAGAACTAAAAGGTCCCTTAACCCAAACACGGACGGGTCGGGTGGTCCCGGCACCCTCCACGCTGCGGGCACAAGCGGTGGCCCGGGGGGAGCAGCCTGGGGGGGGGTTCAGTCCGGTCGTCCCCAGCCCCTTTTCTCCTCGGCCGGTTGTAGAGGGGAAAGGACCTGCCGTGGGGCTGCGGGACGCCCGGATGGGAGCTGGGGCCGAGGTGTTTGTGCGTCGCAGAGCTCCTGCTCTGTGCTGGAATCAGGCACTTGTGGAAGGGCCCCGCTCCTGGCCGTCTCCGTCCCACGGCTCCCACCGGCACCGGGGCACGAGGGCACCGGCAGCGGCCGGGGCCGGAGCCCTGCCAGTGCTGGAATGCGCTGCCCACACCAGGGGCTGAGGCTGGGCCTGGCAACAAGGCAGGTCTGGCCCAGTACAGAGGAGGTTCAAGCAGCTTTGGTTGGTGCTCTTGGTGAATTAAGGCAATTTAGCATCGGTTGTTTTTAAAAAAGGCCAAAACCAGCAAAATGAGATGTCCCAGAGGCCACACATGCAGGTGGAAGAGTCTGGGGCTGCTCCGGCTTTGCTGAGTTGCCACTTGGACCCTGCATGCCCAAAGGTGGGCACTGACCTTGCCTGTGCCAGCCCTGTGCCCAGCAGCACCTCCACCACTGCCACCAGAAACCTGCAGCCCAATAATGAAAGTGTCAAGAAGGGACTTTTGGACATTTTCAGGGGAGATTTGGGCTCCTGACAGCAGTGTGGGAGTGAGGAGAGGATGGAGGAGCCACAGCAGCTCCCTCCATCCTGCTTCCCATCACAGTGACCGGTCAGCAGCTTGCGAGGCGGGAGCTCCCCTCCGGCAGCGACGGGAGCAGATGGCAAAGGATGCTGCAAACACCCTCCCACGTGGTCCCCGAGAGCACCGAGGGGAAACCCACTCCCCCAACATCCCGGCAGGGCTGGACCCACTGCCAGGACTCCCAGCTGCCCCTCCATCAGCACCCACATCCACTGGCAGCCCCAAAGAGTTCTGCCCCAGCGAGTTCATTCCCCGTTTGGTTCTCATTCCCCACGCTCCGAGGGGAAAGGCCCTGGGTTTGCCCATCAGTGACCCCAGCTCTGAGTGGGGACCCCCATACCCCTTGCCCCACCTGGCCTGAGAGTGCCGGGAAAGGAGCAGGGAGACAAAACGGGAGATGAAGCAGCACCAAGCGGTGTGTCCCCACCTCCTGCCCCACCTCTTGGTCCCACTGGCTGGGCTTGAAGCCCGTGGCCCTCCAGGGCCAGTGACCTGGCAGGGCACTGGCCTTGTACCTGTACTGCTTGTCCCCACTGCCTTCCCAGCAGGGAGCCATCCAGGCTGCGCTGGACTGCCAGACCATCCTTTGGGCAGCCAAGGGGGAGCCGGGGGGAGATGAAAACACCGATTCCATTAATGCCCCAAGGGATCTCTGCAAAGGAAATATAAAAAGTTTTAGATGAAGTCCAAATGTCCAGGTCAGTCAGAGCAATGGCCGCATGCCAGGGGGATGCTCCAGGTCACTCCAGTCCTCCATAACTTGGGAGGATGCTGCAGATCCTCCATGCTCGTGGCTGATATCCATCCCTGACCTCAGCCACCAGAGCCAGGGACTCATCAGCCATGGCTGCTGCTGCCAGGAGGAGAACAGAACAAACCCATGAGTATTTCTGTGCAACGCCAGTGGCTGGTGACAGCTCCTGCAGCCGTGGTGAGCCCCTGGAGCGGCCGGTCCCCAGCTCCACACGTCCCCACGTCGTGCAGGACGCTGATGCTCACACCACAGTGCTGATGGTGGACGACTCCTCCGATCGCCGCTGCTTGCTGGGCAGTGACTTGAGATATTCCAGGTGCCGCCGGGCGTCCTCCTGGTTCTGCCGCACGTAGTAGACCAGGTAGGAGATCACCATGGCGAACCAGCCGAACATGGTGACCAGCATGGCGATGTCCGTCGTCCTCTTGTACACGTTGCAGAAGTCCGTGTCGGCAATGACCTGCAGGAAAGCTTTGCCGACGTGCTCCTCCTGCGTGGAGGAGTCGCACACGATGCCCCCCGAGGAGTCGGCCGCCAGCTCCACTGCGCGGATCAGCTCCTGCAGCCGACAGTCACACAGCCACGGGTTGTTGGACAGGTTCACCTTGGCTTTCAGGTTGCTAAAAGCATCTTTGCTGACCGACACCAGCCTGTTGGAAGACAAGTCCAGAGAGTGCAGGTGCTCTGCCAGGCCCTGGAAAGCCCCACTTTCAACTCTGGCGATGGCGTTGTGGGACAGATCCAGCTCCAGCAGGAGCGGCAGGTCCCGGAAGGCATCGCGAGGCAGGAAGGGGATTTGGTTGAAGTCCAGGTAGAGCTTGTTGGTGTCATTGGGGATGTCTCTGGGGACCTCGGTCAGCTGAGCGTTGCTGCAGCGGAAGGTCTTCAGCCCCTCCTCTTCTGAGGAGTAACAGCCCTTGGGGAAGGCAGCGGCTGGGTGGAGGCAGGAGCCCAGGAGGAAGAGGAGGAGGAGGAAGAGGCTCTGCAGGACTAGTCCCATGGTGATGGGGCAGAGGAGAACCCTCTGTGCTGCAGTCACGGCGCTGCACTGCCTTCCTCACGTCCACAGCGGCTTCAGCTGAACTCGGCACATCTGAGACAGGGACAACAAGGGGACAGTGTCAGGCCAGGGGTGACAGGGGCAGAGCTGTCACTGCGCTGGCTGTGAGCACCACAGCTGACCCCAGCCACGAAGCAGAGACAGGGATGGGGACCAGGACAGCCGTCATGGCTCACGCTTTCCCCCATGCCCAGCCACCACCTCGCTCTAGGCTCCTGCGTGGCAGGATCAGGCCCCAGGGGCTGCGCACGTCTCCTGTGCCGGCAGCTGGGTTGTAACAACCGGAGACGCTCGGGCTGAGCCAGAGGTGGGGGGAGCTCCCGCCCTGCCAAGGTCACGGCGCCGCGGTCGCGGCTCGCAGGAGGCCGATGCATCCTGCGGCGGCCGGAGGACGCACCAGCGGGAGCCCCGGCTCCGGGCGAGCGGCCGCTGCAGGCGGCCCCCGGGGAATGCCGCGGAAAACATGTGCAGGCAGCGGCTCAGCAGGTTCCTGCTCCCGGCTCCGCTCTCCAGGAGCGCCCGGGGCACACGCGGATGCGCGGCGGGTTTTCTCCTTTCGAGGGGACCGGCACAGGTGCGTGCTGGGGGCTGCTGTGCTCTGCCCACTGCCACCCCACCGTGGGGTTGGGCTGCTCACACTACCCTGTAACCGTGGGCCCCATCCAGCCCTTGATTCCGGAGGGGAAAAGCGTCAGCAGGAAAGAAACAAAAACAGAAAAAGGAAATTCACTGGAGCTAAGCGTGCAATGAGTTCCCAGGGTGGTGGCAGCAGATAAGGGCTGTGTCTGAGCGCTCCGAGCGCTGCCCGGCTCTCCCAGCCCTGTGTCCCACCACGCCCCGGGGTCCCAGCCCGTCCCTGTGCCGGCCGTGGCAGTGGAGCTCTGGAGGAAGGATCCAGGTGCTCTCCCACCATCCCACAATCAAAGCCACTGGCGCTAACAGGCGCCTGTGTCACCCGGTCAGGCAGAGCTCAGTGCTGCGGGAGCCCCGAGCTCTGCCACCAGCAAAGCTGCCTGCTGGTCCCACCGCTCCCCGGAGCACCCCAACCCCGGCAAACCCGCTTCGGGGTGCCGACCGGGGCTCCTCGGTGTGGTGCCGAGGCGGCCACCCAGGGGTGTCCCCCACAGCACAGGCAGGTGAGCACCCCGCGTGCTGGGCACCGTCACACAGCGCTGCCACGCCGAAACACCCCAAGGTCACACCTGTGCAGAGCTGACCCCTGCGCTGCCGGAGCCCCGGGATCCGGGAGGGTCCTGAGAGGGAACCAGAGCTCAGGGCACACCAAGGGCACCGGGACCCCGGAGTCCCACACTGCAGCAGCCCCCCAAGTTCTTCCAGAGGTAACCTGGGACGAACACAGCCCCTTGGTACCCTCTTCCCGCTGCCCGGGAAACCACCGGCATGAGCCGGGACCCGGTGTCTCGGGAGGGGGCTGCTTCCTCCACGGGACCGGGACACCCCTGCGGGTGGGATGCGGACCAGGCACGGCAGCGAGGACAGCCAGCCAGCCCCTGCCCCACCGCGGGTTTCCCAGCCCGCAGCAGGGTGCGGGGGTC